>SNQJ01S0020380.1:123503-149055 GCA_010110895.2 Picea sitchensis | reverse complement strand
TACGGTCTTTAATCCTTGGTGGAAGTTAACGCCCCTTTTTCAGGTGCCTTCCACCACCATCGTGGTCTCTATTCCGCACATCCCCTCTCAGCAGTTCTGCAATAAATTCAAACTGTCATTTACATTCATTGACCTCTTCCTGCGGGTCCATTTACATCACATATTCATACTTATGAGTTTTGCCATAGTCCTTGGCCAGTTCAGTTATATTTACAATCTGGGGGAAACAGGGTGTTACAAACCCACTCAATATATATGGTCCCTATGAGGGAAGGAAGGATTACTGGTCCAAAATTTGTAATACTCAATGGATAAAGGTTGACAATATTATCATAGGGAGAGATCTAAATTTTACTCTAAACGAAGGTGAAATTTGGGGTGTTTCAACATGACTTGATAGATTGGATGACTTCTTTGTGGATAAACTTAAATCTATGGTGTGGGTGGATGTGGAGTTTATTGAGGATAAACCCACCTGGACAAACAATAGATTTGGGGAGGCAGGGGTCTCTAAATGTCTAGATCGGTTCTTAGTACATCATTCTCTCTTGGATAAATTCTCCAGCTACAAAACTTGGGTGGATATGGTGATATGCTCAAATCATTTTCCTATTTATCTAGAATTGAGTCTTGGGGAAGAAAAACCTAAGGCTCCCTTTAAATACAAGCATTTTTGGTGAGTTGAGGATAATTTTCAAGATCTTGTTAAATCAACTTGGAGAAATTAAGATATCTACTATGAGGATTCAACATGTGCATAGTCTACCAAGTCCCTTCACTTTGTGAAAGAAAAAGTTTTCCTTGGGCATATGAGAGTTACAAATCAAGGAATCGATTATTGAGGGAGTCAGAGAAGAAATTGGCCCAATTATATAATGAAAACCTTGAAGGTATTTTCAATGAAGAGTCTTTGTGTCAGATTAAGAGATTGGAAATTAAGAAGAATAAGCTTCTTCTGGATCAAGAAAAATATTGTAGGATTAAAATTAGAGCAACTTGGTTGTAGTTGGGTGACGATAATACAAATTATTTTCACAAATATGCCAATTACAGAAAAAGTCAAAATACTATCTAGGAACACTTAGATAAGGATAGTTAGAGAATCATAGGTTTTCAGAGACTGGAAGGCCTTGGAGTTAATCATTTCTCAAACATCTACAAGGACCCTGAAAGAGAAAATCTAGGGGAAATATTGATGGTGATCCAATACTTTCCTGGGATGGTGGAAGCAGAGGATAATGAGGCAATGTACAAAGAAGTCTCTAAAGAATAAATTTTGGGGGTTTTGAATTCCTTACAAACGGATAAGAGTCCAGGGCCTAATGGGTAGGCTTGTGGAGTTATACTTGGATTTTTTTGACCTCATTGAGGATGACCTATTAAGATCCATGGAGGAGGTAATATGGGAAGGGAAGGTACCAATTAATTTTAACTCAACATTGTTTGCATTGATACCTAAGAAGGACTGTCTAGTGAAATTTGATTGTTTGAGGTCAATTTCCTTCTGAAACTGCGTGTACAAGATCATTTCCAATGTTATTTCTATGAAGATGAAGCCCATTTTTATTGAGATATATTTCACATGAACAATTTGGGTTCTTAGAAGGAAGGCTAATTCATGAAGTAGTTGGTTCAACCCAAGAAGGCCTTCATTCTATTAAACAACTACATAAACCTTCCTTAGTTATCGAATAAGATCTCTCCAAATCCTATGACATGGTCTCATGGATTTATCTAAGACTTATTTTGATACATTTGGGTTTGTCCCTCCCCTTGATAGGTGGATTATGGGATGCGTGACTTTTGTTTCTTTCTCTGTGTTAATCAATGGTTCAACTTCCCATTTCTTCCAACCCTCTTGGGGGCTTAGAGAAGGGTGTCTTGTGTTCCCTTATCCATTCTTGTTGGTGGCAGAAGGTCTTAGTAGGGTAATTCATGATGCAACAAGGCACAAGCTCTTAAAAAGGGCACATACTGAGAGAGGTGTCTCACTTACCCATCTTCTTTTTGTTGATGACATCATATTATTTGGTCTAGTTTTAGTGAGGAAAAGTCAAACTCTAAAAGAGATCCTTGATTTATATTATACTACCACTAGTATGGAGATGAATATGGAAAATTCAACATTATATTCTTATGGAATGGATAATAATTTATTTAATACGATAGAAATAAATTTCTCTTTCCAACATCATGGTTTTATAGAAATAAATTTCTCTTTCCAACATCATGGTTTTGAAAGAGACTTAAAATACATTGAATACAATTTAAAACCCAATAACTATGTTAAGTAAGACTGGAGGTGGTTACTTTCCAGGATTGAGCAGAGAATTTCTTTTTGGTACAATAGGTGGATGAGGCAATAGACTTATTATGATAAAATATTCCCTTGAAGCCAACCATTCCCGTTTTCTGGCACACATTAGCTCATACTCCTAAGGGAATACTGGAAAAAATAACAAATTAAGTGCAAGCTATCTTTGGAAGGGTTGTATTGAATATAAAAGTTACCACCTAGCTAGATGAAAATTTATAGCTAGAGGAATATTTCATATTTATGATATAATAAATTATTGTTCATGAAAGTAGATTTATTTTAGAATTCTAAAGATGAGGATAATGAGTGAAATTATGGACGGAGATTATATGGAGATATTGTGGAGAGAGTTATGGAGATGGTTATGCTATATTGAAGATCTTGTTGTAATCACCTCAATGCTATATTATGAGATCTCACGAATGCATTAGTGTGAGAGAGATTATTATTATTGTAGATGAATGAAAATGTGATTTTATGAATATATTGGTGTTATTATGATGATTTATTTGTGCTAATATTTGTTGTCTGCATCTCTTTAAACCAACATTTAGTATCAGAGCGATAGAGTTGTTGAGGTTGTGAGAATTTTGTGAGGAGTTTTCAACTGGAAAATCTTTCTAAATCCCAAGAATGAGAGTTACCTGATTAAGGGGCTTTGTGCACACGATGCAATTGTTCTTTGATGGAGAAAGGAAACAATGTGACACGCCATCGACATATTCAATTCCAGGTACTGTTGATTGAATCTTACTAGGAGAAGAAGCAGTTCAAAAGGTTTTGGTTGGACCGGTATCAGTTTTATATCGATTAAAACGATTAGATTCGTCATTCCTTCCTGTCATAGGTGTAGATCAAGATGCAAGGGCCATTCCATATACAGTAGTAGATCCAGATTGAGAATCAGTAATGGTCCATTAGAAGAGTATCCTCCACTGTGGAGATATGCTGCACGAGAACAAACTTCAGAGGCCACCGTGGAGATCTGCTGCCCAAGCGATTTTCGTGAGAATTAAGAGCAGTCCTATATTTTCTATGATCGGAATAAGTAAGTCGAGATAGAAGGTGGATATGGTATGTAATTGAGCCAACACGTCCATCCATTAATGCATATGCTTCATCGAAGGAACCCAAGTTGCGAAAGCTCTTCAAGAGGTTAATCGATGTACCAATGAGCAGTGGCATCAACAAGATTTATCCCGACTTAGTTCAACTCTACATCACTTAATCACCACCTTGCCTGAACATACAGTTTTGGGAATGGTGTAAACATTGGGGATGGATTTGTTGAGCCTCTAGAAACCATTTAGACGCCTGGTGAAGATGGAAAGAAGTTGGGGATTTTGGGATTCGAACATGTGACATGGCGAGTTGTCAAGGAGGTGATTTGGTGAAAGATGAATGAGTTTCTCATTGGTTGTTGTACTTGAGGATCCCATGGACAATTCTCGTTGGAGCAAAAATCAGAAACATAAAAAATTTTCCATCATCCAATTTGTGTAGCTGAAAAAATGGAAAGAGAGACATGCGTTGATTGAGATATATGTTTTTAAGTTCAAACGTTCAAATGCATTTCCAATTAGGAGTCACGTGCTTGTTGGGAAGAGAAGGTGCACATTCACAAGTAAATAAAGTTACATGGTAATATATGATTTTCTCCTGGGATATTTGTATGAAATCTAGTTAAAAATTGTTGGGTTCTTAGATTTGAGTGATTATTTCTATAGAATCTGAATGCTCAAAAGTTAATTTCAAAATAAGTGTGAGTTGAGAGGTATTGATATGTAATGAAAAGTTGAAGGAAAGAATGATGAGTATCTTGTATTGAATAAAAGGTTCATGTAGTTTATAAAAAAAAGTGAAATCCAATAGATTTATATTAAATGTCAAGTCAAAATATTAATGAATGGAGCTAAAGTCAAGTCAACTTAAAGTAGAATCACAAAGTTTTTTTAATTGAGTCTAATGATTGTGCTATGTAAAAGGTTCAATGAAATCAAGGTTATTGTAATTGAGTAATGTATAGAGTCATGTGGTTTAAAGTCAAAGTCACATTAAGTCAAGTTCTCTTAAAAGAGGATATAAGGGTTGAGAGTATAGCCTTAATGTATTAATGTAAAGTTATGGAAAGGTGATTTATTGAGTCCAATTCAAAGTCAAGTTAAGTGTGAGTGGAAATATTTTGGGTATTTTGAGTAGGTAATAATTTTTTTGTCAAATCCAAGTTGATGAGTCAAAGTCAACGCATATCATTGAAGTTAAAAAGGTGAAACTGTCATTGAAGTCTTGTAAGAGTTTCTATTTGAGAACAAAGTTTCAAGTGTTGTTATTGTGGAACATTTTGAGTGCATGTTCAGTGGTACCCAACACCCTCACAATCATTGTATTATTTTTTAAAGAAGGGTGCATGATTGTTTTAACCTGACACGCGATTGTTTGTGTTTATTCTTTGGCAAGCTAGCGTGATTACAAGTGAGCATGACTAATTAAGACAAGCGAGCATTAAGTTCTAAAATGGGCAAAGGAGGAAAAATAATTCAAACATCCAAACAAGAAATTGAACTACTACAATAAGATCTTGATAATGCTCTACAAGAAATAGACAAGTTACAGGGACAAAAACAATCCATATTTGGAAAAGTTGTAGAATTTAGGACATGAGATAATGAACTCTATCATGAATTTGTTAGTTTTGCTACAAAACACATCAACACATTAGAAGAAAAGTTGACATCACTAGATAAATTTATGGATGATATTTTTAAAATTGAAGATCAAAACTACAAATTGATAGAATCACTGCAACAAGAATTGTTAGCAAAGGAGAATTTTTTGTTAGAACTCGCAAATGAAGTTAAACAACTAAAGAAAGAAAAAGTAATATGTGATGCAATTTGTGATATAAGTGACCTGATTGATGTTGATTTTTGTAGCTTTGGGAAGGTATTCTCATGTTTCCTAAATGTTGGGCATGTGGGAATCATCGTGGGCATCACATTACACTCTTCGTTTGGAGAAAACCACCATTGGAATGAAGTTGGGGTTTCATGGGTTTGGTGGTGGGCTTTGTAGGTTTGTGTTGGGGATTCACACCCACAAGAAAGTATAATTTGATGTTGAATTGTGGAGGGGATTCTATGTTGACCCCTAAGATTTGTATATGAAGGATTGATCCAGAAAAGATCTTTTAATGATTGTGGTTGAGTTATTAATTGCATGTGTTAATTAACCATTTATGAAGTTGAATGAAAGAGGATGAAGAAGAGAGAATATATCACAGCCATAATAAAAAATATAGATCTGAACTGAAGCAATAAGAACAACAAACCATCACAAGAGAATTGATAACGGAGTTCGACACAAAATTACCTACGTCTTTGGGCCTTTGTCTCAGTGGGGGAGGCTTATTTATTTATGTTCAAATCTCAAAAAGTATATCACAGCAGTGTCATTAGGCTACAAGACTGATCTGGTCATATTCTTCCAGATCTCTAGAACCCACCAAAAGAAACAGCACGCAAAACGGATGACCGGAGCTCCCAGAAATGGCCGACAAGCGTCTGCTCCTCAATAGCTTCCCTGCATAAAAATGGCTTTGGTTTGGCTTCCCTTCAGCATAAATATGCTCTGACTGTCCTTCATGGCCTCAAACAGGTCTGGTTTTTATAGATCTGAAGTTGGTTATCCATCCCCAACTTCCTCCCAAAATATGGGCTCAAAATCTCCCAATAATGGATAAAATCCATTAATTATAGGCAAAAATAATTAAAAATCCATTTGTTATAGTTTAAAAACCCAAATAAATTTAAATATAGGGCGTAGCCCCTTTTGGTGCGCGCCCTTGGGCATATGGAAGTCCTCCATAGGGTCAGGTGCTCCACCTATTGTACGCTAGCCCCCCTGTCCGGGTTGGCTCCTGGTCTTCGGGTGCGTATATAGAACCAAGGGCTAACAACTTAGCCACTTCCCCACGTTTATTGGGATAGACTCCTGGTTGTATGGGGCCGCTCGAGAAAAAAGGTTCGGGCCTTATCCACATATCACCGGGTCGTATGGGATGGATAATGCAACCGTGGGCTGGGGCTAAGCCCCAACCCTTTCCGCCTCCAAATAAACTTTTAATTAAACTTAACTATTTTATTTACCATATGTTTGTTAAGAACCAACAGTGGAGCGGGTGGTTAGCCCGGTCCTGCTAGTCCATAGCCCGGTGGAGGTCGGGGGTTCGACTTTGGTGGAGACCCCAAAATTTTGCATAACCCGAAAGCCAACCACAGGGTTCCACGTGGCAGCCCATGACTGGGCCATGTGGCACTTCTCCATTTGCCAAGAACGACGCCATGTGTCAACACTGATTCACCCATGTGTCTGTCGAGGTGTCTGCCTAGTCATGCCCAGTCAGCAACCGTACCGCCACGTCAGCATGCCATTGTACCTGTCATGTAAGCTTGTGCCACGTGTCACCCTTACAGTGGTGAAATGTGTCACCCTCTGACTGGTCTAATCATCTGCCATACGCCCCGTCACTTGCCACGTGTCATCTTTAGATGAAATCACCTACCGTATGCCCCGTCACTTGCCACGTGTCATCTTTAGATGATGTCACGTCGGGCTTAAAATGGACTATACAAATAAACCCCTTTTGCTTGTTTGCCTTTCGATCGTATCGCGACATTCCTTCGTGACAATGGCCTGTTTGAAAAAGTAAATATATGGTAGGAATCGTGAGAATGAGACGGATGCAATGACATTGATTTTGTCGAATTCTGAGCCGCCATTTTTGAGCCTTTTTAGCCCTCACGTTCCGGATCCGATTTTGGATCACACCTCCCTGACTAAAAGACCTTTGGTCCCCAAAAGGTTATCGACCACTCAACAAGATCGGGATATGCCACCTAGATTGTCCTCTATCTCTGAACTATATCCTATGCACCTATCACATCATAATAAATTGAAAAAACAACCATGACAACTGGAAGCATATTGTTAGCCATTTGAACCCTATTAAATTCATCGGGGCCACTATCATCCATGTAGACAACATACTAATGATAGCATCAAAAGATCTAATCGCAGAATGAGTCGATATAATTTGAAATATTTGCATTGACATGAGCTTATCTTGAAGCAACTTATGATTGATTTTCCATCCAACAATCATTTCTTGTTCTTGCTTAAGATCGATTACTTGATTTGAAACATTTATAGGTGTATTTCTTGCATAAGGTGTATTTTTTAATTGTTCCATTGTTGGAAGTACTTTATTTTCCTTAACATGATGAGCATGAACCACATAATCTGACTCGCTTTGGTTAATTGATACTGATTCTTGTCCTATAGAAGATTGCCTTAATTTATCATATAAGTATGGACAACCTAAGACCATTCCACATTCATTTAACGACACACTACATCACATGTTACCTCATCCACATACTTAGATGAAATTGCAAATTTGATTTCAGTAATCGCTTTGTTATGTGCATTTGATGATGATTGCTTATCCATTTGGGCGTGTATATTTTATGACACTTTGTGTTTTAACCCCAATTGCTTAACCAATTTTCCTCGAGATTAGATTAGATTGAGATCCATCATCGACACGTGTCTATCTTAGTGTCGCATGATTACCCTTATACGAAACAAGTTGCTTCTACAATCAATGCCTTCACCAATTTTACTTTGCCATACCAACTAATGAGATCTTTGATTCATCAATCTCAATCTGATCCCAAGTCCGTTGGTCATGTTGTCGCTGCAATCGCTTGCATTTCCTTCTTTCCTTGAACCACTTTGGCCTCTTGTCGGGATGCATTGCCAACATTTGTCCTCATCATGTCCTCTTTCAAGTAATGTTTGCAAGAGGGCTTCCTTCCTTCCTTGTCACCGCATTTGAATTCTTCCATGCCATTTCCTCTTGTCCTCTTCAAAGAAAGAGGACAAAAATAAGACAACATTCATAAAAAAAAAAAAAAAAAAAAACCTCATCAAGGTTAGTGGGTCCAAACATTTAATACGTTGTTCAAATATGTGCCAGTAAACCTCCTATATACTCATAAGAGTTTCTTGTGTTTGCAAAGGGATATCTAATATCAATGCCATTTTTCAAAAGCCATATGTATATATACTCTTGTAATCGCTTTGTCCTTTTCTTAGTTTTAGTGATTGTCATTCAATCAATGCTTTTTCTTTATAACCCAAAGGATAGAATTACTTCCTATGCGTAATGAAGCTTTTCCATGATGGAAATACATTACCCACTTGTTAAGTGCTACATTTGCAACTTGTTTTGCCACCGTGATGAGAGCTGTACCTGCAGTCTCAAAGATGCCAACTTGATTTGTGTGGCCTCATCTTTTGATCTCAAGGTAACACTCCAAGAACCTCCATCTGCTCGATCCAATTGTCAAGTTTCTACATTTACTTCACCATCATATATGGTAACCTGGAATTTAACATCAAGTTTTAACAATGGCATTGGCCCCATGCTTATTAACATGTTTCTTTGCATTAGATTTATAACTTGAACTTGAAGAAGAAGGAGAAGAAGGAGTTGATCATGGAGGTGAAGGAGGAATCTGAGGATGATCCTCTTCCTCTTCACTTTTTCCCTTTGAAGATTCACCCAAAACTGGTCTCTTTCGTTCCAAGTAATCCTCGTACAAAACTTTCACCATCTCCGACATAGCAAGGAAAGTTTTCCGGAAATCTTTCTCATCCTAAGAAAGCCCTTCTTTCGATGCCATCTTCTCGCTGTGAGAAGCTCTCTTTCTCAATCCAATTAATGGATTCTTTGCAACAAGCTCGCCTTCACCACGCTGTAGCTTTTCCTTGGTTAACATGCAAAACTCAAATCCAAACGTCAACTAGCTCTGATACCACTTGATCTAGAAAAGATCTTTTAATGATTGTGGTTGAGTTATTAATTGCATGTGTTAATTAACCATTTATGAATCTGAATGTAAGAGGATGAAGAAGAGAGAATATATCATAGCCATAATACAAAATACAGATCTGAACTGAAGCAATAAGAACAAAAAACCATCACAAGAGAATTGATAACGAAGTTTGGCACAAAATTGCCTACGTCTCCGGGCCTTTGTCTCAGTGGGGGAGGCTTCTTTATTTCTGTTCAAAGCTCAAAAAGTACATCGCAGCAGTGCCATTAGGCTACAAGACTGATATGGTCATATTCGTCTAGATCTCTAGAACCCAGCAAAAGAAACGACACACAAAACAGATGACCGTAGCTCCCAGAAATGGCCCGCAAGCATCTGCTCCTCAATAGCTTCCCTGCATAAAAATGGCTTTGGCTTGGCTTCCCTTCAACATAAATTTGCTCTGACTTTCCTTCATGGCCTCAAACAGGCCTGGTTTTTATAGATCCGAAGTTGGCTATCCATCCCTAACTTCCTCCCAAAATTTGGGCTCAAATAGGGCTCAAAATCTCCCAATAATGGATAAAATCCATTAATTACATGCAAAATTAATTAAAAATCCATTTGTTATAGATTAAAAACCCAAATAAATTTAAATATAGGGCGCAACCCCTTTTGGTGAGCACCCTTGCGCACATGGAAGTCCGCCATAGGGCCAGGTGCTCCACCTGTTGTACGCTAGGCCCCCTATCCGGGCTGGCTCCTGGTCTTCGGGCGCGTATATAGAACCGAGGGATAAAAACTTAGCCACTTCCCCCCATTTATTGTGATAGAATCCTGGTTGTATGGGGCCACCCGAGAACCAAGGGCCAGGCCCTATCCACATATCATCGGGTCGTATGGGATGGCTAATGCAACCGTGGGCTGGGGCTAAGCCCCAGCCCTTTCCGCCTCCAAATAAACTTTTAATTAAACTTAACTATTTTATTTACCATATGTTTGTTAAGAACCAACAGTGGAGCAGGTGGTTAGCCCGGTCCTGCTAGTCCGTAGCCCGGTGGAGGTCGGGGGTTCGACTCTGGTAGAGACCCCAAAATTTTTCATAACTCGAAAGCCAACCACAGGGTGCCACGTGGCATCCCATGACTGGGCCACATGGCACTTTTCCATTCACCAAGAACGACGCCATGTGTCAACGCTGATTCACACATGTGTCTGTCGAGGTGTCTTCCCAGTCATGCCCAGTCAACAACTGTATCGCCACGTCAGCATGCCACTATACCTGCCATGTAAGCATGTGCCACGTGTCACCTTTACAGTGGTGACATGTGTCACCCTTTGACTGGTCTAATAATATTCCATATGCCTCGTCACCTGCCACATGTCATCTTTAGATGCTGCCACGTCAGTTGTACAGATTGTACAGTCAAACCCCCCCCTTTTTTTTGCTTGTTTGGGTTTTCGATCAGAATGTGATATCTTTCACATACGAAGCCCATTTGACAAAGTAAATATATGGCCGGAATCGGGAGAACGAGACAGATGCAATGACGCTAGTTTCATCGAATTCTGAGCACTTTCATTTTTGAGCCTTTTTGAGCCCTGTCAGGCTCCTAGATTCGATTCTAGATCAGAGGTCATTGTGACATTTCATATGGTGTAGAGTGTGTGGAGACATGATGGAGTTGGCATAAGTGAGTCTGCACTTCTGCCAAGGAGTTTGGTGATTTCAGGGAGGGAATGTTTGTAACTCTAACAAATATGGCCTATGAAGGAAGAAATCGAGTGAATCATACAGAAGTGTCCATACATATTTTTGTACATGTACATGGGTCGTAATCGACACAATCATGTATATACATGGGTTGAAGGAAGGTGAATCACGTATGTATGCTGGTTGGAGGAAGGTGAATCATGTATGTATGCGGGTTGTAGTGGGCACAATCACATATGTACGTGGGTTACAAAAGGGTCAGTCGCATACATCCGTACATGGTTTCTGGGCAGGAGAAGGTATGTATAGGTTGACGTCAACAAAAATACATGTGACATCAACAAACTGTACAGGTGGTCTGCGACAGATTTGTGGGAAGAGGAAATTTCCAAGGATTTGTTAAGGTTTGGTTTTCTAATATTTTGTGTTATTAGAGGACAAGGTTGTCCTCAGATTTTTGTTGGATTTGTATTGGCTAGGAGGGATGGTTTTTCCCTCAGAGTTTCTGAAGTTAACAAGGTTAGAAAACATAAATTTTGTGTCTCATGTGTATTTATGATTCATCTATGATCTTGTTGTTTTCGTTGAATATTTTTTAAGACAATTATTTTCAGTGTAAAATTGTTCAGTGATAACAACTAAGGTTTATTGTTAGCTCACTAAGAAGAAATTTTCATATCTGAAAATTAGTCACATAGAGTTGCATGTGAAAATTGACATGGTATCAGAGCTTGGGATTTGAATACAAGAGAATCATGTTGAGACACATAGCTTCTACATGTGGTTGCATATATATATATATATTTCTGTTTGGACGAGTCACATGTGACAACTATGAGAGGGAGTTGTAGTAGTGTTGAGGAGTTAGCTTTGAAAGGGAGATACATTGTTGTTGCAGGTGGAAGTAGGTTAGATGGTCTCTGGTTTGAGACATGGAGAATACTGTCTAGACGAGGAGTTGTGGAATATTGCAGCTCGATGGTGTGGCGGGTTGGGAGTTTTGGTGGATCGGTGGAGAGCCCGGATCACAACAATATGTTGTGTGGAAGGTTTCCAACCTTGTGGATGGAATTCCAATGGCTTGTCATGGTGAGTTTCAATGGGTGCAACTCAGGTACTTTGGCACATATGAGATGGATTCATGTGTATGTCAGGTTGAAGAGATAGAGTCTTCATTGGGATGGAGAGATGTACATTGTTGAGGTATGGCAGTGTATGAGGCATTTGATCCAGGAGGATGAGGATACTTGCAGAGATGAGTTGCATAGGTCTAGAGTGGACTAGACTGATTGCCCATCTGCAGCTCAGGATTGTTCAGAGAGAGGACACGGGTTCAGTTGTAGTGTGTGCGTAGACACATAAAGTTTTTAGTGACTTGGATCATGGACTTGAGCATAAGTTCATTGGATGGTTGTGACTTGGGTAAGCATGATGCTTGCCTTGGATGATTGCATGGTTCTTATACAATGAGAACCACTAGCACATGACATGGACACATGATTTGTTCATGAGATTCACAATTTCTGACTCAGGTATGTATGAGGAGCTTGGTATGAGGATCAATCATGTAGTACATGGATCTGGAGCAGTGGTATTTCAGATGGAGTTAGGGGATGTGTTGCGAGTGGAAAATGTGTTATGGGTGCCAATAATGTGTTATCAACCTCAATGATCGAGGAGTAAGTCTATGCAGTGTTGTTTCAGGATGGACAAGTGTTATTGGATGCCTATAGGATCTATCCCAGGAACATCAGTGATCCCGGAGTTAGAGAGGGAAAAGTATATAGGCTGAGGGACCAGCCTATGCATGTTGTGACCAATAGGATAAGAGAGATAGATGAGGAGGAGTAGGTATCTCCACAAGTGGTACATGATCAGAGGGAGCCAACGCTCAGAGGGAGTCATCCCTAAGGATCAAGTGGGGAGGATCAACCTCCCAATATTGTGCAGAAGACATTGGACATACATTAGGTAGCTCCAAAGGTTGTGTGGATTCATAGGGAGTCTGATTTCAGAGGGAGTCAGTGGAATCAGAGGGATTCCAATTTAAGAGGGAGTTAGGAGGCTCATAGGGAGAGTTAGTCTCTCAGTGGGAGACATGCATATTCGAAGACTATCAGGAGGATGTCATGGGTTGAGATGGCCAAGAAGAATGCTTAGGAGCAGGAGGATTCTAGGAGCAACGTATCTTCCAGGAAGCGATCATGCCATAAAACAAGATTTTCTTCAGTGATTGAGGGTGTATCCATTGAAAAAGATTGGAGAGAAGGATTTTCTTCGGTGACAAAGGGGGATGCCAATTAGGTGGATTAGAGGGAAAATATGGTAGTATATCTAGTGTGGGAGACAAATCTACTCTCAAGGTGGGAGACAAAGCTATTACCAGGTGATTGTGGAGTGTGGTGAGAACACCTACCTCTCTAAGAGGGAGTGTTGATTTTTGTAGCTTTGAGAAGGTATTGTCACATGCCCAAGATGTTGGGCATGTGGGAATCATCATGGGCATAACATTACACTCTTTGTTTGGATAAAACCACCATTGTAATGAAGCTGGGGCTTCATGGGTTTGGTGGTGGGATTTTTAGGTTTGTGTCAGGGCTTCACACCCACAAGAAAGTCTAATTTAATGTTGAATTGTGGAGGGGATTCTATGTTGACCCCTGAGATTTGAATATAAAGGAGAGAGGTCATTATGACATTTCATATGGTGTATAGTGTGTGGAGACATGATGGAGTTAGCCTAAGTGAGTTTTCACTTCTACCAAGGAGATTGGTGATTTCAACAAGGGAATGTATGTAACTCTCGCAAATCTGGCATAGGAAGGAAGAAACCACGAAAATCATACATAAGTGTTCGTATAGGTTTTCGTCCATGTACATTGGTTGCAATGGGCACAATTGCGTATGTACGTGATGTTGGTTGTGGAGTGAGCCTGATTATCTTCCTGATTCAAATTTCTTGTTTTCAACTGCATTTGGACCCCACTACCTGATGGGGGGGGTGGTGATCCGAATTTTATGAGCAGAACGAAATGAATACAAATTATTATCAAAATATGATTAACACAAAATAACAGATATACAATAAAACTAGTTTCTATTCAATAAGGAAATAAGATGAAACTGTAAAATGCAGCGGAAAACAAGCTTGCTAGAATGGGAGTGGCTTATCTTTGAGAAGAGTTGTGACGACTGCACTCATTCGACAGAAGATGATTACAATGAGGCTCTCAAGGCATTTTTACAATAAACGGGAATGTCAAAAACCCTAGACATCCAAAAACGTAACCCTAGGAGATGAAGCTCCAAAAGTCATTTGGGCCCTGTTTGGGTAAGTTTAGTACATCAACTTCCCTGGGTTGTAACTTTTGCATACGATCTTCGTTTTAGGCACATGATAGATTGTTGGAAATGTCTATCTGAGGAATACACATGTTGTTTGCAGATATCCCTACACATATTAACTATGGTGAGCCCTAAAAATGTTGTTTAGGGCCTAAAAAAGGCCCCGGAGGTCAGGGACCCGAAAATAGGAAAAAACTGTCGAACTGGAAAAATGCCAAAATGAGCCAGTTGGAATAGGTGGGAGGGCACCGAAATCCATATAGATCAATCCTCCCCCCTTAGGAAGCAATGTTCTCCATTACGTTGAGTGCCCCCATTAGATGAGGAAATTTCTGCTGAATTTGACCCCGAGTGAGCCACTTGCCTTGGTGTAGGAGTTGCCCTGCTTTGACAAATCGATAAAGTTGGATCCTTTGCTGGAGAGTGACCTTGACCTGTTTTTAAATAATATGATCACTAGATGCCTGTTCTATCCAGTCGAGGTTGAGCTCTATTGATGTCAGTTGTTTTGCTATCTCTGATGTGTCCAATAATTGTGGGAAATAAGGTCGAAGGAGATCCATGTTGAACACTGGGTGCATGCCAATGAAAGGAGGAATGTTGAGCTCAAAAGAATTATCACCCACATTCTTGGTGATAGTGTACAAACCATAACAGAGTGGGAAAATATTTCGATGGGGTCCTATAAGGCGTTCTTTCTAAAAATGCAACCAAACTTTGTTTCCCACTTGAAACTTATGTGGCACCCGGTGTTGATCATGGTGTTGCTTGTACTTGTCATTGAACTTCTGTAGGATATCCTGAACCTGTTGGCGGATGTGTTGGATTCGCTCAATGAATTGGGTGTCTTTGTCAGCTTCAATTGAAGCAGGAGATGAGTCGGTTGAGGTGACCGCAAGGGGTAGTGCAACATCTACGAGACCCAATGGTTGGAATCACAACCCCACCTGAAAGGGGTTGTGGCCAGTTGAGCTATGCAAGGATCGGTTGTAGCTATGTTGGACATAGGGAAGATTCACATCCCATGTGTGAGGGTGCTTGGAATTATACATGCGCAGGATATGCACGATCATTCGATTTATGACCTTGGTTTGACCATCTATCTGGGGGTGGAAGGTCGTGGATTTGTTGATCTTGGTGTCCAGTAGTGACCAGGGGCTCGACCAGAATGTACTGAGAAATTGACTGTCCCGATCTGAGACAATGGTTTGTGGGATTCCAAAATGTACCCAGACTCGTTCAAAGAAGATCTTGGCAATGACATCTGTTGTGATGCTCTTCTTGCAGGCGGCCATAATCGCCATTTTAGAAAAGTGATTAACAACCACAAAAACACAGTCATTTCCCCACTTAGTGGACGGGAGGCCTAACATGTAGTCCATGGAGATGGATTCCCATGGCCTGTCAGGAGTAGGAAGAGGGGTGTACAGACCCTGTTTCTTAGTGGTCGGTTTGGCAATATCGCAGGCAGTGCATGACCTAATATACTTGTTGAATTCATGTTGAAGTTTTGGCCAGTAGAAATGTTTTTGTAGCATTGCCACTGTCTTTTCGACGCTGAAGTGTCCTGCCACCCGAGTGTAGTGGGCTTCCCATATCAGCTTCACTCGCTCACTTGATGGAACACAGATATGGCCCAAACGACACAACAACCCATCCCAAAGATGGAAATTAGTGACAAATGTGTTTGCGCCCAACATTTGGTAGGTGGTGGTGAAGTTCGGGTCTGTCTCATAGAGTTGGGGCCATCCATAGGTCTCATGGCTGCAAGAGTCTAGCACCGTGATGAGTGTTGCGACTAGCGTTTTGCTAAGGCAATCAACGATGCAGTTGGTTCTTCCTGTTTTATACTTGATGTTGAGGTGGAATTGCTGCAACTATGTAGACCACTTATGATGGAGGTCATTCTACAATTTGCCTTGTGTCTACATGAACTGCAGTGGATTATGATCAATGTGGATGACTGTCTCCTTCCCAAGAATGTAATGTCTCCATTGGCAACAGTCTTGCACAATGGAGTACATTTCTTTGTCGTAATTAGGGTACTTACAAAAAACATATGATAGTGTCTCACTATGATAGGCCATGGGGTGGCCGTGGTGAGTGAGAACGACACCCACAACATAGTCTAAAGCATCTGTCTCAATCTCAAAGGGTTGTTACAGGTTCAATAGTGAAAGTATTGTTGTTGAGCACAAGCACTGCTTCAAATCATTGAATTATTTTTGTTGGGACTAGACCGACACAAATTTTTCCTTACCACCACCCCTGGTTAGTTGGCCGAGGGCCCATGCAATATGGGAGAATACCAACACAAACCTGTAGTAGAAATTGGCAAGTCCCAAGAAGCTCTGAAGCTCAATGAGTGTGGTTGGGGCTGGCTAGTCACAGATGACTTGGATCTTGGTTGGATCCACATGTACACCATGCTAATCAATGATGTAGCCCAGGTAATGGACCCTGACCATGCCGAAGAAGTATTTTCCCAAGTTGGCGTATAGCTTGTAATGCCGTAGGGTGTGCAAAACCTGTTGAATATGATGTAAGTGTTTTTCCCAAGTCTTGCTGTAAATGAGAATGTTATCTAGATACACCACTACAAAATCATTGGTGAATGGTCACAGGATATCATCCATCATCCTCATGAAAGTGGCTGGAGCATTTGTCAAGCCAAAGGGCATGACCAACTATTTGAAAAGACCTTCCTTTTACTTGAAGGCGATATTCCATACATTTGTCTATTTTATTGGGAGTCGGTTCGAGACTTGGTGGTATCCAGAGTTCAGATCAATCTTACTGAAGTATTTGGCCCCCGTGAGCTGATCAAAGAGGTCATTGATTCGGGGAATTAGGTACTAATTTCTCACTGTGATTTCATTCAGGGCCCGATAATCAATGTAGAGTCGCCAGGTTCCATCTTTCTTCTGTACTAACATGATTAGGATCCCGCAAGGTGATGAGCTGGGATGAATGTGCCCCTTGTGGAGAAGTTCTTGGATATTCTGCTTGATCTCCTCATTCTCTAACATAGAGCGGCAATAGACTGACCCATTGGGCAACGATCCGTCGGGGGTTAGATCGATGGGGTGATTGACTTGACAGTGCAGAGGTACCCCGACAGGTGAGGAGAAGATATTCAAGTATGCTTCCATGACCTTATCCACTTGCTTCTATTGTGTGGAGAGGTCGACCACGGAGACCCTGGATGTGGCTGCGATATTTCACTCATTCTGAGAGCGAATCATGAAGAAGAAAAACTTCCCCTTCTGAGAGATGACCTTCCTGCATTGCTTGGAAAAGATCAAGGAAATATCACTAGGTGGGACTACCTCCGGTATCCTGTACAATTTATTGTTCAAAGTAATAATAACACTATGAGGCCTAGACTCATATACAACATGGAGTTTCCATAAATATGGTTGGACCAAAAGAACATTAGAAACCTCGAGAGGGGAAACATCACACAATACCTCGTCTTTGAAGGGCTTGATTATGTATGGTAGCAGATATTGTTGGCTGACGCAGATGTCGCTTCCTTGGCGGAGCCATCTGATGGTGTAGGGTTGCAGGTGTGGCGTTGTTGGCAGGGAGAGTCGCTTAACAAACTCTGTTGAGATGAGGTTCTTCTGGCTACCGCTATCAACGATGAAGTGCGATAGGGTACCGTTCACCCACATCTGTGAATGAAAAAGGCGTTCACCTTCCTCTGGCTCGTCTGCTTCATCGGGCTGGAGCTTGGTGGTAGCAACGGTAGCATTGGGTTCCACATCAATGATTCGTCTCCCCATTTCTAGTTCTGACTCAGAATCAGAACCTACATTTGATTCAGAGGCTTTCACCTCAACCACTAGTGACTTCTTTGAGCGACAATCAACAATGTTATGCCGGGGGCTATTATGGAAGTTGCACCACTTCTTGATATCTTTCTTTGTCTTTCCGGTGTCGTTCTTTGCTTATGGTTTGGAATGATTGTTCTAAGGTGGTTCACATTTGATCTGTCCTTTGTTTCGATGGTTGGGGTTGCCCTTTCCTGGATTTTTCTATGAGGGGTTCCCATGCCCAAATTTCCACGTCTTTTGTTTGGGATTCTGCTCGATTTTGACGACATATCGGTAGGCCGCACCCAAGGATGAGATGTCCATAAAATCCATTTCAGCCTGGATGTATCTATGTAGACTGCCATGATACTTTATCACCAGATTTATCTCAGAATCTTTGATACCCATCTTGGTGCGCAAGGTATGAAAGATATTTGTGAACTCAGGCACTACTTGGTCTCTCTCTTGCCGCAGTGTGGTCCATTTTGTATATAGGTCTTCATAACTTCCAAGAGGGTAGTATTGTTCCTTAATATTATCCCTTAAGGACTCCCAGGTGTCCGTGACTATAAATAATGAGGGTTCCTCTGTTTCCTCCTTCTCACAAAAAGTTTCCCACCAATCTTTGACATGGGGAATGAATTTGAGGAGCGAAAAAGTAATCTTTTCACTATTCGAGAAGTTATGGACAGAGAAATACCCTTCTAGCACATTCAACCATTTGTCTACAACATTTGTGTCTATATGACCTTCAAATATAGGAATATCGAAGTTGATTTGTACCTTGAAGGGGGTGATTCCTCCATTTGAGGAAGATGTGTCGCATGTTGGTAGCCGCCGAAGGATTTGCACAAAACTATCCATCATCGTGTTCCTTTGTTGCATGAGGGCTTCCTCGAGCAACAGTTTGAAGGGATCTCGTGTCCTGTCATCTTTCTTTTCTCCCGCCATGAGAGGTCGCTTGGTCATGCGAGAGATTTTGTCCTAAAGAGAAACAAGCTCGAGACCCAATTCTTTGTACCCTGACATTGTTGGGGACATGCATTAAGAATGACAAGGAGAAGAACACTCTAATACCACTGATCCATATTTTATGAGAAGAACAAAATGAATACATATTATTATCAAAATATGGTTAACACAAAATAATAGATATACAGTAAAACTGGTTTCTATTCAATAAGGAAATAAGCTGAAATTGTAAAATGAAGCAGAAAACAAGCTTGCTAGAATGGTGGCGGCTTATCTCTGAGAAGAGATGTGACGACTATGCTCATTTGCCATAAGATGATTACATTGAGGCTCTCAAGGCCTTTTTACAATAAACAAGAATGTCAAAAATCCTATACATCCAAAAACCTAACCCTAGGAGATGAAGCGCCAAAAGTCATGTGGGCCCTGTTTGGGTAAGTTAGTACATCAACTTCATGTGGTCGTAACTTTTGCATACGATCTCCATTTTAGGCACACGATAGCCCGTTGGAAATTTCTGTCCGAGGACTACACATGTTTCCTATGGATATCCCTACACATATTAACTATGGCGAGCCCTAAAAATGTTGTTTAGGGCCTCAAAATGACCCTGGAAGTCAGGGACCCGAAAACTAGGAAAAAACTGCAGAACTGGAAAACTGCCAAAATGAGCTAGTTGGAATAGGTGGGAGGCCATAGAAATCCATTTGGATCATGGGGGCGGCAAAAATTTTTGGAGCCCCCCCAGTGGGGGTTCAGGGGGAGTGCCCCAAAAGAGAAAGTTTTGGGAAAATTTCCTTATAAAATATTGTAATTTCATAGTCAATATGGATCATTCATTGTAAGGTCACAGATCTGACGGTAGAAGTTATGTAAAGGTTTTTTTTCCTAGAAGGAAAACCTATTTTATGAGACAATTCTATTGCGGCTATGTATGTGAGTGAATATTGTATTTTGAGAGAGAATAATGTGATAGAAAGAAGAGGAAGTTGCAACAGGTATGCTATAGGTTGTATCCCTTCATTTGATGGATAATAATATAACAATGACCTGACAATTTCTCTAGTGGACGTAGCCCACACTTGGTGAACATGTATATTTGGGTCTCTATTGTATTGTGTATCTTATATGTTTTATTTCCACATTTGCTTTATTTTATTTCTCTACAATCCTGTTTTTCTGACAACTGGTATCAAAGCGAAATGCAACTCGCAAGAAAAAAGGGTTCTTGGTTCGAGTGAGAGCAATGGTGGAAGATGAAAATTTTAAGGTCAAGAAATTTAATGACCAAAACTACCAGTTATGGAAGATGCAAATGGAAGACTATCAATATCAAAAGGATCGTTTCCTACTGTTGGGAAGAAAATCAAAGTAGCCATCGAGTATGAAGGACAAAGAATAGGATATTCTTGATAGAAAGGCACTGTGAACGATACGACTGTGCCTGACAATGCCAATGGATTTCAATATTTCAAAATAAACAACAAAAAAGGATCTGATGAAGGCATTGGCTAAACTATATAAAAAACCCTAGTCCTCCAATAAGGTATTTTTAATGAAGCGATTATTTAATATGAAGACGTCAACATGTGGGTCTGTTGCCGACCATTTAAATAAATTTAATACAGTTACTAATCATCTAAGTTCTGTAAAAGTGGACTTTGATGATGAGGTTAGAGATCTTATAATCTTGTGCTCATTGCCATAAATATGGAACAACTTGGTCATGGTTGTAAGTAACTCTGTATTTGGTTCAAACACTCTGAAATTTGATGATGTTGTTGGTGTTATCCTTAGCGATGAAATGAAACAGAAAAACATAGATGAGACATCAGGTAATGTGTTGACCATGGAGAACATGGGAAGACAAAATGATAGAGGAAAAACCTCAGTGAACCGCGAGAATTATAGAAAGGGCAGATCCAAATCCAGATCAGGAAAGATAGAGTGCTGGAATTGTGGGAAGAAAGGACATCTGAAGAAATACTATAAAGCTCCAAAGAAATAAAGAGATGGACAACAAGAGAAAAATTAGAAAGCAAATGTAGTAGGTGATGTGTTACAAGATGCTTTGATTATTTATTTAGATAATATTACTGAATATTGGGTAGTAGATTCATGGGATTCATTTCATGCCACACCCCATAGGAAATATTTCCAATATTATGTTCAAAGTGATTTTGGACTGGTTTATTTGGGTGATGATGAACCGTGTCAAATTATTGGAATGGGTAAGGTAAAAATAAAGCAAAATAATGGAAACCAATGGTTACTGAAAGAGGTGAGACATATAACAGATCTGAGAATAAATCTAATTTCAATAGGATAGTTGGCAAGTGAAGGTTGTATATCTACATTTACACATAAGGTGTGGAAGGTCACTAAAGGATCACTGGTATTTATGTACCGGTAATGATAAATCTTCAATATCTTTAGATTCTATAGGTGTGGATACAACATTGTGGCATCATAGGCTTGGACACATGCGTGAGAAGGGTATGCAAATACTTCACAAAATGAATTTGTTGCCAGATATTAAACAAGTTGATTTTGATTTTTGTGAGCATTGTATTTATGGAAAACATAAGAGAGTCAAATTTCTTAGAGTCAGGAAGGAAAAAAATAGTGAAAAGTTAGAGCTTGTGCATACATATGTATGGGGAGAATCTCAGGTATCATCTCTTGGTGGATCTTGCTATTATGTTACTTTTATTGATGATGCAACTAGAAAAACTTGGGTTTATTGCATTCGACAAAAATATGATGTTTTTAACACTTTTAAGAAATGGAAAGCTTTGGTTGAGAATGGGGCAAAAAAAAGGTTAAAGTGTCTCAAATCACACAATGGAAGTGAACATTGCAGCAATGCGTTTGATAATTACTATTCAGACCATGGGATTCGTAGAGAGAAGACAATTCTAGGATCACCACAAGAAAATGGTGTGTCAGAAAGGATGAACATGACAATCATAGAACGCACAAGGAGTATGATATTGCATGTTGGGTTTCCCTTACATTTTTGGGAAGATGTTGTAGATGCTACTATTTACTTAATAAACAAACGGCCTTCGAGCTCCTTGGATGGTGGCATTGCAGAGGAGGCATGGAAAGGTAAAAGGGTAAACTCTCACATATAGATCCAATGTTCTTGGATAGATGTCCATGATTGGAAAAATGTTGTGTTTATGTTGAAAGGATTTTACAGGGTTAAGTCTTCAAATGTACAACAATATCTCCCATATAAATTTCATGAGTTATTTGGTCCTTCAAAGGTTAGTTGTCATTAAAGTCAGTTAAACATGTTGAAGAAAGAGTTATTATTTTATTGAGTCATTTCTTTGGGTCAAGTATTTTTGTACTGGTTCGTGGTAAACCAAAAACAACTTTGTAATGGAAAATGCAGGTTTGAGGTCAGCCAAAACCACCCAATGTAATGAATGGTTCGTGATAAGGTGGAACCGGTTCGATTTTGTAATGGTTAAGGGTGAGCCGAGAAAAACCCTAGGTATGATGCAATGGTTGAAGGGTAACCCATAGAAAACCCATGGAAGGTCAAGGGTAATCTAAATAAATCCTTGATATGAAGATGGTGCAGTTCATATGATTGAATCAAATACAACTCAGGAAGACAACAACAATTGAAGAAATAGATGCAGATGAAGAAGACAAAAGATAATGCAAATGAAGAAGACTAAATATGAAGAAGACAACTCAAGACATCCATATTGAAATTTAAGTATTCATTAAGGAGGAGTATGAGGGAATAATTCATACTTATGATATAATAAATTATTATTCATGAAAGTATACTTATTCTAGAAGTCTACATATGATGAAAGATGATGACAATGAGTGAAATTAGGGATGGAGATGACATGGAGATATTGTGGAGATAATTATGGATATGGTTATGCTATATTGGAGATCTTGTTGTAATCACCTCAATGCTATATTATGAGGCCTCATGAATGTATTAGTGTGAGAGAGATGTATTATTATTGTACATTAATGAAAATGTGATTTTGTGAGTATATTGTTGTTCTTATGATGATTTATGTATGTTAATATTTGTTGTATGTTGCTCTTTAAACCAACAATAGCTACTCAACATAAATTAGTGGGGTGGGGATCAAAGGATATTCACTTATTTGGTCATTCATTAGCAGAAAAATCTTTATGGAAAATGATGACAAAGGATAGTATATGGAGTAGGATCATCACTTATAAATACATTGCTCCAAATTCCTTACTAGAATGGAATGAATCTATAAGGAAGAGCATACAAAATGAATCTAACCAATGTAAATCCCTCTCCTTGGCATTTTCCGAAAATTGGAAACCTCTTGTAATGGAAGGTAGGCAATGGTACACAAGTTAGGACTAACTCAGATGGAATACTTGGATGTGGCCAACAATTTTTCTTCCATAAGCTATAATAACACACTTGCAGGAGTCAAGGGTCTGCACATTGGATAAGATAGGGAAGACAAAGGACAACAACATCTGGTCTCAAGGTTGGCACAATTCTCGGGATCTTGGTTTGGGAGCTAATTTAGGTCCAATCTTGGATATGTATGCGATTGATTTTAGGAAATAACATATATGTTTAAAGGGGGCCCTAGATAAACTCAACTAGGTTGAGGACAAAGTGGGAGAATCTTATTCAGTAAAGATAGGTTACTTGTCTTTGAAAGATTCACTAGATGGAGAGAAGGAATGGTGGTGGTCCAAATTATGGAAGGTGAATTTAAAAACTTACCAAATGCATATTATTTATGTGGCTGATTATGAAGAATAAAATCTTGACTTGGGACATATTACGAAAAAGGATTAAAATCGGGCTTGGATGGTGCTATATGTTTAAGACACATGAAGAGACTAACCCCATCTATTTATGAATTGTTCTTTCTCTATTTATATTTGAAAATAAGTGGAAGATTCGTTGGGAATGAAAAACTCGTGGAGAATGGGTTCAATAAATGATAACCTCAAAGAATGGTTTGAGCAGGAGGGAATTGAAAAAATTTCATTATGTTCCTTTTCTGGTTACTTGGAGGATCTGGGAGCTAGAAACAAAGGTTTATTTGAAGATGTTCAAACCCTCTCCTTTCAAGTTACGACACAGTCCTCAACACTTCTTTCTAGTTTTCAGACTGGTATTAATAAATGATGAATAAATTTGAACTCTTAATTTTTTGATAATATATATATTTTAAAGTAAATACAATTATATTTAATTATATTTAATGTAGTATTTATATTATATGGTAATTTTTTGATAATATATATATTTTAAAGTAAATACAATTATATTTAATTATATCTAATGTATTATTTATATTACATGGGTAAAAGCAATTGATTTGATTATCTAAGTGATTTTTTAAATTAACTAACATAAAAATATTAAAAAATTAAGATTAATAAATAATAACTATGTTGAGAAAAATGGATTTTAATCTTTTTTCTGATTTGTCAAAAATAATTAATAATTTTTAATTTATTGATTCTAATAATAAAATAATAAAATGACATAAAACCTTTAAAAGGAGCACCACTTTTAAATTACCATGTAAGTGGTGCTTTTGAATCACAACTTGAACACGTCAACATATAGTGGCTTAAGCAACTATTATAAATCAAATTGTGATTTAAGAAACAACGATAACTTCAGTTATAGCATAAGTGGATTTTACAACTCATGCTACATCGTGAGCATTGGCTTGAGCCACTTCAAATTGGACATCTCAGATTATAATGGTTGAGAATTTTAATGTTTTATAAATTTTAAATTAAAAATATAAAAATTTCTTTATAATGATGGTATTTGTTTTTTCGAAGGGGAATTGCCCAATATATATGCCCCACCCCAGGTAGAAGGTCGGTCCAGCCCCAAGTTGAAGGGTAAGGAAGGAAACTTAATAGTTCGATGTTGTCTCTCTTCGCTAATGGGGGTATGATAACTCTTCATCTTCATGACATTACTTTCAGTTTTCTTCTTCTCAAATGGATATGGTAATAGGGCAGCTATGCCAAGTAATTGTTTAGTTTTAATAAGTATAATTAATTAATTGCTTCAAGAGAAGTGAGATATGTAATAAGTGAGATATGTAATGTTTGTGAGTTTAGTTTTAATTAAGTATCACAAAGTTATGACATTATAATTAATTAATTGTTTTAAGAAAAATAATTAATTAATTGTTTCAACATAAGTGAAATATGTAATGTTTGTGATTAATGTAGATATAATATATGATATAAGTTTATTAAAAATAATAGTATGAATGGGATGCATAACATTATAAAATTGATTTCCTAATTATTTAAGAAAAAACAAAAAATAATTATACACACAATAATTTAGTTTTGAAGATTTTTTTAACACTGAAATTTATATTTCAATTTCTTTTTATTCTTAATAATATTTAATTAAAATAATTATACACACAATAATTTAGTTTTGGAGATTTTTTTAACACTTAAATTTATATTTCAATTTCTTTTTATT
>SNQJ01S0020380.1:90549-123493 GCA_010110895.2 Picea sitchensis | reverse complement strand
GGGCCATGGGCCTTCTTTCCTAAGGCTGAAATATTGGAATTGTAATCAACCTTAGAAAGGGTTGCACATCCTGCAATCAAGGGGTTGTCAATGTAAGGATCCCAACAAGTGTCCACCATCTCCTGACTACAATTGATTCCTTCATTTGCTAGCCTTTCTACAACCTTGTTGGTGGCTTGCCTAACATGGGAGGGAATGATGAAAGGAACTCGAGGAAGAAGGTTTTTGATGCACTCCAGACCGCCTTTGAGCCTCCAACTTTTGGAAATTTTGCTTAATTCCACGTCTCTTGAGTTGTTTTTAACATTTGGATGATAATTGGAGAGTCTCCTTCTGCCACTAGTTTTGTGAAGCTTTCACGCACAACTATCTGAAGACCAATTTTGATCTGGATTATTTTCAACACGAAATGAGAGCGGAGATATAATAAAGAAATGTACAGAGATATCTCATATATTCAATAATATAACAAAAATATATTAGAGATGCAAACATAAACACATAGATACAATAATACACAATTTTCTATTAATGAGCGAAATTATACAAAGACTGTAAAAATACAGAGTGAAAGACTCGCTAGAATGGTGGCATCTTATCTCTGAGAAGAGATGTGTCCGCTACTCGCATTCACAAGAAGATGATTTTACAATGAGGCTCCAAAGGCCTTTTTATCATAAAGAAAATCCAAAACCCTAACCCCGAAAGATGAAAAGCCAACAGTTTTGTGGACCCCGTTTTGGGTAGTTTGGTGTATCAAATTCCCGGGGGTGTAACTTTGGCATACAATCTCCGTTTGGGGCGCACAATAGCTCGTTGGAAAGGTATCATCGAGGAGATTCATTTATGGGGCTCAATCCCAAAAAACCTTCATTTAGGCCCTCAAAATGGCCCTGAAAGTTAAAAACTACTAAAAATAGTAAATTACCAAAATTGCCAGAAAACTGTTTTGAGCCAATTGGAAAAGGTGGGTGGCCATCGATATCCACCTGGATCAAATTTCCAGGGCATATAATTCAACTGTATTATTTCTTTGAATACATAGATAGTTGACATAAATTTGTAATGCTTCACCTCTATCATTCTAGAAAACTCCTCCAAACTTGTTGAACCCGAGTTGCCTTTGGAGGCTCCATCAAAGTTTAATTTAATGAAACCTTATGGCGGTGGTTCCCATTTATCTGGTGTGTTGCGATTGGGCTTCTGGGTTACCTATTGTATACAAGCATTTTTAGGGTTGATCTCAAGAGATTTCATTATGATTGTCTCCTTTTCATTGCATGGCTAGTCTTTATCTAACCAAGAAGTAATCAAAAGGGTCTCTCGAATATTATGCTTGATTGTAAGCCCTACTTGGTTTTATCCCATATGTTCTTTCCATATTTCTTTTTATTTATCTCTTTCCATATCTCCCATAGTAGAAATCTTAGGAAATTTTTGCATGCGTGACTTAGAATGGGATTGGGATATATATTCCATCTCCAATGTTCAATGGTATATTGCATGTTGGTTCTATTTATCTCTAGTTGTTTAAATATAATGATTCCTTTGTCCCAAAGTGAGGATGCAAATGAACATGTATTCAAAAGATGTTCAATTTTATATTCCTTTACTTTAAATAGGTGACAGTAGGATGGTCCATGGAATCCCCACTTAAATATATTGTCCCATGTTAATATTTTACCTCTCGCCACCAGCTAGAGAAAAGTAGATATTTTTTGCCAGAGTTTTTGCTTTCATATTTTGTGCCATATCTATTTCTTAAGGAGATTAGTGTGCCCTGTTGCCAATCTATAAGCCTCTTTGATGGTGAACCCACCCATTGGTTGATATCTCCATCTCAGTTTTTCCAAGCCCTTGCTGGTTTTTACTTTTTGATCAAACAATTCCTTCCAAAAGCCATCCAATTCTAGATGATTTAGGAGTAGGAATCATTGTTCTTTAGGGAGTCATGCTTTCTAGTTTTAGTATGAGATTAAAGGGTTCCAATAATAAGAGAGACAAGTTTTTTCAATATTGAGCATGGAAACCCTTAAACCCTATATTTTTGTTCGTTCCTTCCATTTGGGTAGTTATTTCCAGGAATTGTCCCAAATTAAAGAAGTCTTACCATCCCTTATTTTCCAAAAGCAATGATCTTGGATGAGGTACCTATTTTTCCATGCCACATCCCAAATTAGAGAGTCCCTTTTATTGCCATCTAGTCTGATTAAATCTTTTTTTTTTGTTTGCTAGTTTTTCCGTGACCTGCTGGACTATCCCNTTTTTCCATGCCACATCCCAAATTAGAGAGTCCCTTTTATTGCCATCTAGTCTGATTAAATCTTTTTTTTTTGTTTGCTAGTTTTTCCGTGACCTGCTGGACTATCCCACGGCTTGAGAAACCATGACTCAGGGGCATCTAAGCCATCAAAATCACTCGAGGATCGCACCCGGCCTGAGCCACACCAACCCTTAACATGGTTGTATTTTTTTGTCCCAAGAGGTTTCGAACCGATGACTTCACATCACAGAGTGCCTTAACAACACACTACGTCAACAATTGGTCTACACCTCGGGGACCAGTCTGATTAAATCTTGATCTACTAGGATGACTCCATATTTTGTTTTCCAAAGTATTCCCCAGAGTTAATTTCCATTATGTAGTGATTTCCACCAAGTTTTGTCTCCAAGGACCAAGCTAAGGGTTTCAGGGTCTCTTAGGCCTAGTCCTCTTGTTAGTTTGGGAAGATATAATTTTTCCCATGAGACGAAAGCCCATTTTTTGTTCTTCTTTGCACCTACATATAGGAAGGATCTTTGTATATTTAGAACAAATTTTAGAATATATTTATGGGTAGCTAGTGAAGAAAAAAATAAAGAGGCATTATTTGAAGGATAGATTTGTCAAGAATTAATCGACCTACCATGTTGAGAGAATGGAAAGTCCATCCTAAGAGTTTATTTTCTATTCTTGAGAGAAGGTCCTCCCAAGAGGCATTATACAAGCTTGTTTAACAAGAGGGGCTCCTAGGTATTTGGATGGAATGGAGCTTCACTAGAATCCAAGAATTCTTGAAATATTGACTTGAACAATAGGAGGAGTATTAACAAAGAAAATTGAGACTTACCCTGATCGATTAAGGTTCCATAAGAAACCATGCAATATAATAAAACTTGCTTGATATAATTTTCTTCTTGAGCTTTGGGGATACCCATTAGCATGGTGTCATCTACAAATTGTTGATGTGAAGCAACAAGATATTCCCGATGTAGCCTCAAACCTTTGATCTTATTTTCAACAAATGCCACCTTAATATGTCTTCCTAGGACTTCTTCCATCAGGATAAAGAGGAATGGGGAGAGTGGGTCCCCCTGATAGATACCCGTAGAGGGAGAGAAGGTGGATGAAGGATAACCATTTATTAGAATGGAGAATAAATTTGAGAACATGAGGGGAATTATCCTATTTGTCCACTTGTCAAAAAACCAAAAATCCAAGAGGATGTGCCTAATATATTGCCAACTTAATTTATCAAAGGTCTTTGACAGGTCAATTTTGATGAGAATACCTACCTTTTTTGAAAATTTTAATGAATGAATCATCTCATGAGCGACAATTATTCCATATAAAATATTCCTTCCCTCTACACATCTTTATTTTTCAGGAGAGATTAGTTTAAGCAAGAGGAGACTTAGATGGTTGGAAACCACCTTGGTGATGATTTTGTAGATAACATTGCATAGGGAAATAGGTCGAAATTTGGAATTAATGCAAAGAAGGTCTAGTTAAGGGATGGGAGAACATTTTAAGACTATATGGAGTTTTCCACCAGTTCCCAAACTTCTTTTTTGATTATTGACTAGCATGCTTAGAAGAAATCAATGGTGAAATTGTCTATTCCTAGGGACTTACCCACCAACATGTCCATGAAATATTGCTCTGCTTCTTCCTTTGTGATGTTTCTATTGAAATTGTGCTTATAATAAGAGGGGGGGGTGAATCAATATAATATACTTTTTACTTTATTTAGCCATTCATCAATCATTCATTAGTTGAGAAAAAATAAACACATATAAAATCAAATCACAATGCACAAATTTTAACATGGAAACCCAATCAAGAGAAAACCATAAAACTTATCTTTATAAATGTCTATAGGCACCAACCTACTAGAGACACCAATATCCTTAGCTAAGCACCAACTTAGCAAGATGTAGGCACCAACCTATTGGAGATACCAATCTCCTCAATGGATCACCAACTCAACAACACTTGTAGGAACCAACCTATTGTTACAATATTTGAAAGATGCAACCTGTTGGAGACACCGATACCCTCACCTAAGCACCAAATAAACAAGATATGTGTAGACACCAATCCAAGATCTTCATAAACAGAGTACTTTTGACTTCACCTGCATGATTCATTCCAAAGACAATCCTTCAAACCCTAGTCACATGTAGCCTTCATTCCCTAAGGATCTTCATAACATAACTCCCATAATATAATCCATGAAGACAACATCAAAACCTAAAAATAAATCACATGACAACATCACAGACCTTCAGTCCTTCATAGAGCACCTTGATAACAAGAAAGACCCCAAGAAAATCCTTTAGACCTCTCTTGCACACCTTTAGATCCCATAAAGACACCCCAACTCCTATAGCACACATAATATCACTTATGTGCACCTCGTACTTGATCTCTTTCTTGGTTTCTCTACAAATGTGAAAATCTATCCTCTATTTATAGTAATTCTATCCCCACTTTCAAGGCCGACCTGTAAAGACTAGCTGAGCTGACCTCAATTTTCTGGCTGGGTTATCAGACGGAAAAATTCATATCTCCTCATTCCTAGGGAGTTAGAAGGAATACTATATACTGTTGGAAAGGTATTAGAATAATATTTCCAACCATATAACTTGTGCTCCCATTTGAGCTAGGTATGTAGGGTAAATACACCTTCAAAGAAAGGGCATCCAAGATGATCATTAAAAATCCAAAAACAATATTTTCAACAATCTCCATATTGCAGCAATATTTATCTTGGACATCTGTAGTTTCCCCTTGTATTTGAAATCAATGAAAACTATATTTACAACAATCTACCCCTTTTTCATTTATGGAAACCCTTAGTCAATTCTTATACTCCCCATGCCTGCCACTTTCCTTGTGTCTACAATTCTTCCTCTATCTACAACTTCTCCCCCTTTGACAACAATGGCAAAGGGATTCTCCCCCTGAGCTTGTGATTCCCTTTACTGATGAGATGAGAAGGATATTACTCCCAGATTTTGTCTAAGATATTTAAATGTGTCTCTGGGAAGGGGTTTGGTAAAAATATTTGCAACTTGTTCTTTGGTGGTAATGTATTCGATCTTGACATTTTTCTTGGATGCCTGTTCTCTTACGAAGTGGTACTTGATTGGAATATTCTTCATCTTTGAGTGCATAACAAGATTATTTGAAATGTTTATTTCACTTGTGTTTTCACAGATGATTGAGATTGGATGATCATATTCTACCTTGATATCCTTCAATGTCTGCTTCATCTAGAGAACTTGTGTGCAACATGATGCAGCTGCAATATATTAGGCTTCTGCTATAGATAGATAGGTTGAAGTTTTATTCTTTCTCAACCATGATACTAGAAAGTTTCCAAGTAAGAATGCTCCACGATTGGTACTTTTCTTGTCATCAATACTTCCTCCCCGATTTTGATCTATATATATTGTTAGAGTGAAGTCCTTACTTCTTGAATACCACAAGCCAAAGTCCAATGTGCCTTTAAAATATATGAATATTCTTCTTACTACTTGCACATGTGTCTCCTTTGGTGCATATTGAAATCTTGTAACCAATCCTACTTATTGCATGATGTCTAGCCTTGATGTTGTCACATATAGTCGGTTGCAAATAATTGACATATACAATGTTTTATTTTCTTCTAGAGATTCATCATCTTTGCTTAACTTGCATCCTATGATCATGGGTGTACTGACAGGTGAACAATCTTCTATTCTGAATTTATTCAACATTTCCTTGATATATTTGGTCTAAGAAATGAATATTCCTTTACCGGATCGAGAAATCTGCAACCTTAGAAATAATGACAATTCTCCAAGCATGGACATCTCAATTGTTTTTTTCATTTCTTCTTCAAACTTTTGGCTCATTCTATCAACATTGCTTCCAAAAATGACATCATCCACATAAACCACAATGATTAACATATCTTTATTGTCTATTTTGATGTAAAGATTTCTATCTGCAACTCCTATTTTGAAACGTTGTTGTTAGAAATATTTTTCGAGTCTTGAAAACCAATCTTTGCGAGCTTGATTTATTCCATACAATGATTTCTTCAGTATGCATACATAATCGCCATTGTTTGACAATTGAAATCCTTCTGTATATTCAATATATACTTCTTCTTCTTCTATATTTCTATTTAGAAAGGTCAACTTAAAATCCATTTGATAAAATTTGAAGTTCTTGAAACACAAAAATGCTAATTTTTTTTTGATTGATTCTAATCTTGCAACTGGAGAAAAGGTTTCTTCAAAGTCAATACCCTTAACTTGTGCATACCCTTTACAGATCAATATTGCTTTATTTATTACAACTTGTCCATATTTATCCAAAAAAAAATTGAAGACCCATTTGGTGCCATTGAAATTCTTGTCTTTTGGTCTGGGCACAAGTTCCCATGTCTCATTTTTCTCAATATGATTTAGTTATTCTTCCATAGCATTAAACCAATGCTTATATTCACTAGCTTGTGTAAAATTACTATTAAAATTCTTGGGTTCTTATTTTACATATTTTGAATCACTCGGTGATGTCTCTGATTAATGTTAGAATATAAGGACCTTTTTTCTGAGAAAAGTGATTGTTGATATTCTTCCACAAAACATATTTTAAGATGAGTTAAGCCGAGGCTGACTATGTTGTAGGATGCGAGAATCTTGATTCTCATAGGCAACCTTATACCCTTCTATAAGGAATTGTGATTATGCTCTATATAGGTGGAGTCTGCGAACTGTTTCAAACTTGGAAAGAGGAAGTTACAAAGGTTCTAGAGAGTATCTTCTAGAAATGAGTTGGCATTAGCATGGTTAATCTCTCAGATTTAGTGGGATCATCCTCATCCTTTAACCATCTCTATTCTCCTATATAATGAAGGGTTTCAAAAGGAAGAGGTTAAATAAGATTGAATGGAGAATTGATGAAATGGTGTGTGAAGAACCTTATTTGGATTGAAGCTTGAAGACTCTATTTGTCCTATCAAGGTTATGCTGGATATTCTTCATGCAAGTGTAGAGCAAAGTGTGTGTGTGTTGGAACTCAGGACCGAAAGTAAGCTTGCAACATCAAGGCGATACAGTTGTGTCTTCTACTTTCATTAATATATCTGTGACATGTCCTTTCCCATAAAATCACTCTTATTTTGTTGCATAACTCCTTGATCATATGCATGGAGTTGACATTGAATATACTTTGATATCTTCACTTTAGGTTGGTTTGTGTTGTCTTGGACTGATCTCACAAAATTTTGAATAGAATTGTAAGACCTAAAGAGTGATATAAAAGGTATGTCACTCATTCCTTCTTGTAGTAGGTTCAATGATTGCAACTTAGAGAAAAGTCTAATCTGTCTGTTTGACCTACAGATCTAGTGGATCTAGGGGAATCATTTGAGTAATCGCATATACGATTTATCTTGTAACAAAGTGCTTATCCAGGGACAGTTGTTTCCTAGTTAGTCTAGTTTTCCTGCTTTGATTTCTTGTTTTCTAATCTTTGAGTCTGTGGGAGATCCAACAAGACTCTCTAGACCTGAAAGTTCATATTGAACTCTTTTTGTACTTTTCAAATTCTCTTTGATTTCAAGAAGTCTCGCATTATCTTGAATCTGACTGAAAACCCTAGGTTTAAGCACCCTCTTGTGGCAATCAGTGCGACATGTTAACACCCTACATTCATCTTGCAAACTCAGTTTTTACTTGCTTGCACCCTATAGCTTCAAATTGTGAACACATTTAATTTTGTTTGGATTAGGCTTTCCTATATTTTGATGCCAAGTTTTGCTTTGATATGTTGGATTGAACTTTTGGAGCTATATTGATCTGACTTTACAGTCTTGACATTCTTTACATTGTTTTTAGCCATCTTTTCTTTGAGATTGGTTTTGAAGGATTAGTCTCTTGCTTTGAGTGTCTTTCAATTCCAAAACCTTTGTTTTCTTTAGAATTGTTTAAGGAAAGAATCAGATTTTTTCTGAATAGTTCGCTTTAAGAAAACTTTTAGTTTGAGTTTTCTTTGTTTAGGATTCATTATTGTTTTAGTGAAATTTTGAAACAAAAGATTTAATTTCTTGCTTTATATATTGGATTGAGGGCATCCTTGCATTTGAAGTAGCAATTGCATGATTCTTGGCATTTTGATCTTAAATTATGAATCGTGCATTGGTGTACAATCGTTTTACTTTCGTTTCTTGAGAAATATTGATATTGATGAGTTTTAAGATTTTGGGACATTGTATATTTGGGAATGATAAATGTTTTCTGGATTCTCATAGCATAGCTTTCATTGAAATGAAAAGATTTCATCTTCATATCTTTTATAACTTTCGAGTCGGTCAAAACACCATATTGATGACATGCCATTTTCCTATTTGAGTAACAACAACCATAAAATAAAAGCACTTATAAAAAACTAGGTAGAAATTTTTGCTACAGTAGCAAACCTACATTAGATTAGTTGTAGGGCTTTGAATGAGTGTGAAAGATAACTTTCCAAGTTGCAAACAAACATATAATCTTGAGTTGAGGAGTGGTTAATCACTTATTACATTTGTCAGGAAGCCCTTCTAACACAAAAGGTCGAAATCCATGATTAAGCATTGAGGTGTAGAGTTACTCACCCTTCTCTGTTGGTCTTGGTGTAGATGTTGTGCATATTATGGGGTTGCTTGAGAGGTATACCCTACAATGATGAGTGGAATCCTTTCAAGTTGATTTGGGCTAGATACCATGCCCTTACACGTGGATCGAACTGTCAACTATTTCCCCAGGCATCACTATAGTGATTAGTAACTTTAGTGGTAGCCCTCTCTTTAGGGTCTTTACACAAAATCCTTGACTTTGGAGGAACCGTCTTCATGGTACACAGGTGTTATCGACCAAACTCGCTCGGGCTCCTTGGAGAGTATACCACGATTATGTGTGGGGCTTGCAGAGTGTAAGTCAGTTAAGTAGGTCGTCAACGTAACTTTCCACCCATATCTCGGACCATATTACTTTGTTTTGTGACGTTTGGATTTCATCACCAACTAGATAGTTCATTATTGAGAAAGGTTTGTTTGCTTCTTGCTTATAGATTTTAGTGGTAATGGCTGTTTGTTTTCCCTAAGGGACTCTAGGTTGGATATTTATTTAATCAGGTGTGGAGTTCCTGGAATGACCAATGAAAGGAACCCTTCACGGGAACCTTTTGTGTTTTCTTCTTATGGAAACATTGGTCCTCCTCATCGCTACTTTGAGCCTTCTAGGTCTCACTATTGGATTAATGGTGTGGTTGTTTTCCACTCATGTAATCCCGAATGCAGTTAGTGTTTCGGTTGTAAGCACTTCCCCAAGAACATCAACCTCGTGTTGATCCTTGTTTCATCTTCACTAGTAAGATCTTCTTAACCTTCAAGCTTGCAAGGTCACCTTCCATTTCATATTCTTCATCAAGTGAAGTTACGAGAAGCTATTTGCCGATAATAGAAGAAGAAGAAAATAAAGATTAAGAAGAAGAAAGATAAACAAGGGTCAAACCTCAACCAGTAAACATCTTGGAAAACAACGGTTAGTCGTGCTAGGAGTGTTGATGATGTCAAGATCATGCAAACAACCCATGGCCAAGTACCCTTAGGCTTTGTAAGAATTATGCATCTTCTTAAAGTTACTGGTCTGCCAAGGTTATAGAAGTATGGTCTACACTACATCAACCCATGTTATCGACCTCTAAACCATGCCGATGACCTCCGTCAACTTCAGTCATGATACCGTTAGGGAAGAAGAAAAGTAGAGTCAAGTTCCCGTTAATGTTATGCAAAGGGAGTAAATCTAACTCCTGTCTCGTATGGACAAAATCTCGAAATCTGAAGACATGTTGTTTCATAGCCTCAACTTCGGTACTTATGTAAGCTTTCTCCCAACCTATAGTTGATGAATTCTCAATCGGTTTCCCCATGGTCATTCGGTTGAATCAAGTGTTCAATATAGTAGCGTCTTAGTTGAACCAGGTAGACCAAATGTGGTCAATCCGTCCAATCATAGTTGATCCCTCTCGTTAGAGAGTAGAAACTAACCCAGTTGATCCTTTTCAGCGTCGATCCCATTCTCCCTTGGAAGGCCACAGCCCGATGGTCGGTGATCTTGTCATCAATCGATCCTACTCTCTTTCTAGAGAATAAACCTGATACTACCCACATTTTTTCGTTATTCCTGAGGCCTACTTTGCCGTGTTGGGAGGTATTCCTCCTCTGTGAAACCCCCTCCAAGTAATGGGCCATCCTTTTTAATTGGGGTATGCTAAATGGACCTCGTATTCCTTCTTACATTCCTTTCTAGATTATGGTACAATTTTGTGGTGGGACATTCCCTCGGGCGTTGATAGATGAAAGGTGCTTCGTTAGCATTTTTTCCTCCTTCTTTTAGCAAGCTTTGGGTTGTCCTCATCTTGCCTCGGTTACATATAATTTGTTAGCTTTTAACAGAAGAACCAACCAACCTTTAGGGACCCTTCCTCAGTTCTGTAACTTTGGGAGGAAAAATGTCTTTATTGATTTCATCATGGTAGTCCCATTCACCTTATGTTAGCTTTACTCGCTTGAAGATTATGTCTATACCATAAGCTATTGTGTATACTCTTTTAAATTATGATATCTTCCCTCATGATGGATGAGTTGTGATTGATGATCAACTTTCATTCATTGTGTGGATTGCCTCCTAAATGGTTCTTATATGCAGACAGTATCGTCCCCACCACAGGTCAATTATGGGCAACAATGCCACATAATTGTTGCCCATGGCTTCAACTTCGATGGTTAGATCGATGAATTGACATGGTTATCTCTTCGATAGGGTCTTTGTTGCCTGATCTCCTTAATACTGTCATACCCTAGGTACTTATGTTCCTTCGAAATTGTTCCTTAGTCGTGAAGATCTCTTGGAAACCGCCCCAATACAGGATTTTGTCCCTTGGCATAATTGTCCATGGAGCATTAATATCTTAGAATCATAGTCAAGGAAGAGTTCGAGATGGATTTTGTGTCTTTAGAGGCAGCCTCGCATTAAAAAATGAAATAGAGGTCTTTGAACATGGTTTTACGATTTCAAAGCTCGTTAAAAAATGAAACCACTACGAGGATAGATTTTTCATCTTTTGTGCTTGGCTGATAATATTATGGTATTTGCAGTTGTTACCTCTACATGAAGGCGAGAATAGAAGACTGGGATACAAGAGAAGCCTAATGCGTTGTATAATCTGACGTAAATCAAATATAATTTATATTAGGCTAATAGCCTCCAAGAGAAGAAATTAGGCAGAAATAATAATAATATCTTGAACAAACACACTGCCAGAAGGAGAAATCGGCCCCAACAAACTGGCAGAACCACTATAATCTGGTGTGATTTCTCATTTTGTAACATCTCGTGATTTGAATGACGGTTGTGATTTCCTAGTTAGTGCTGAGTTAGGTTGATGCTTGAGTTTGGAGGAGGAGGGTTGTAGCTGCAGCAACAGCTAGTTTCTTTATTGGCTTGGATATCTCTTGGATAGGGATTGGAACATCTGATCAATCTTTAGTGTTGCGCTATCCTTGGGGAAAAGTACGCTACCCTTTGTTTGGCTATAGCCTAGGGTTTGCTTCTGAGGGAATTCTCAGTCAAGGTTAAGGTGCTGGAGGGAGGCTGACTGTGGACAGGTGGCAGGGGTATGATCAATGGTAAGCGGCTTTCATATTCTATGTTCTAACAGGAGTTGTAATTTACACCCCTTCAGTCATTCTAAAATGTTGGAAGGAAACATAACAACTAGACATTGGGCTCGTTGAGGAACTACCACTAAGGTTACTAGCAGGCGACTTCCAAAAGCGACTAGGGTTTTAGGTAAAACTGATTGCATAAAACCTAAACCTCTTGTTGAGGCATGTTAAGTGAATGGATTGACCTAAAATCCAGATAGATTGATAAGCTAGATCGCTGTCTCTGATGCTCTTAGAGACCGAGGAGTAATGATTTGGTTGCAGTCCCGAGCAGGGTTTGACAGTCCGAGGAAGCCATGACCCAATTCCACCAAAAGAATCAAGCAAACTCAGAAAGGAATATCCTCAACAAGGGCAGGGCTGCTCAGTAAATGTCAGGAGACAACATCTCATCAAATTCAGAAGGAAAAACTGCTCACTGTCAGGAAAGGTTCTGCTAGTCAGCATCATGCCATCCTCTGGACTCAACCTATCTCTCACTCAGTGCTCTGACAAACTCAATCAGAAGACTCAGTCCTGATCAAAACTCAAACCTGGGCTCATGTGTTCTGCTATCCATCAGAGATCTCAGAATATTTCATTGCTGAGATCAAGCCATCAACCATCCTGTTGATCTCAATTTGATTGCAGCTATAAGCAAATTTCAGAAATGTTGCTAGAACATAGACATGTCAACATCAGAACTCTTCAAAAACAGGTGATCAAATGATTCAAAACAAAGGAGTTTGGTTCAAGGAGGCCAATCAGAAGAAATTTCAGGAAATCTGATGCTTCAATGCGATCACTCTGAAATGGGTGTCGAGGCTAAAGAAAGGAAAGAGACAAAGAAGCATCAATTGCTGAAGAAGGACGGAGCAAACAAGACTAAGCAAGATGGAAAAGATTTCTTCTGCTAAAGGTAACAACACTCTTCTTATTTTCTTGTACATATCTTTCTTGCATCATCTTTGTGCATATCTTGTATGTCTATCTCTTAGAAAATGTGTTCCAGAAAGAACTATACCTATGGAAGAACAATAAGATAAGAATGAATATCACTAGATATTACACATGAAAGAATGAAATAATCATGAAAGCTACTAAACGATAAGCCGAATCAATCTTGAAGAGAGTTAGAAGTCAGGACATCCAAGAGAAATTGGGGAAAGACTTATGTGACAACTAAGGCAGGAAGCATGGACTCTATTAAGACAAAAGAGCCAATTATAAATTGCAGAAGAAAATAAGGTTGCAAATGGAAGCATGGACTCATTATATATTGTAGAAGACAGCCAAGGACGAGCATGGAATGCATGGGAGCCAGAGGGCATATATACACTCTTGCATGAAGCAAGGATTATGAGAGAGATAATCCTAAATGATATGATACATTGAAGATGATGAAAAATATATATATCCATGGTAGCATCCATGAAAGATGGTACGTGTCCAGTTCAACCTTGAGAAGAAGACGCTTTTGAAGAGAAGCCTTAAAGTATTCTGGTTGTCCATCCAGATCCAAATAAATCGATGATGAAGAATTTAAGAGGTGATCTCTAAAGACATGGAATCTATAAGAAACTCCATGGACCTAAAGTAAAAGATAAACATAGAGTTCCAGAAGAAGACTAGAACAACAGGTGATTGTATCCCAAAAGAATCTGAAGATTACCATGATGAACCCACTAGAAACCAATCAGCTTTGAGGAAAGAACCAAAGAGTGGTGATGAGATAACAATGTAGGAAGACTTGTGAGATAAGAAACATTGCAAGATCACAGGAACAGGAGGGTTCTCTCAGGATGGAGGGAGGAGACTATGATGATTGGTTGTTCAAGTACAGAGACTTGTATCTCTATATAAGTCATTATATATTATAAACATCCATAAGTTAGAATTCTGCCAGATAGATCTAAAGGGGAAATGTTCTCGAAGAAGAAATTAGTAAAAGCATGTGAAGATCAATCTCAAGAACTTTAGGGCATACCGAAAGTTCTTTACGTATCTGAGATAAGAAAGACAACTTGATGGAGAACACTCCAGTGCAGCGTGGTGAAGATTTCTTATAACTTCAAGATGACTACTCAGAAGATCGAGATGATGGATGACAGAAGAAATTACTTACATGGATATGTTCAGTTCTCCAACTATGATATACTCTATTATTGAGATCTACATGAATCCTTCACAACGTTCTAGACTAAAGTACATTTGAAATCCAGAATTACATTATCCATGATGAAATCTAGAAAGGAGAAGTGAATTCTCCAATACATATCTCCTGAGATGAAGCGGATAAGCATACATTTTGGTATTATATTCAAGATAGAAAGAACACATACCCAAGCTAGAGCTGTTAGGAAATAACTCTATTAGCAGGAAGGAAGACTCTCCAAGCCAGAGGAAGGTACATAAACATTTATTTTTGTGATTTAAATAACTCTCTCGAGTTAGGAGGAGCATTTATCTTTGTAAAAGTCTAAATTGGACAGATGCTTTCCTGATTGGAAAGTGGATTGAGATTTCTGCCAGACAGTGACTTCCCATTGTAGTTAACATGGGAATGCAGCTGTTTGTTGATGTATCATATACAATGACTTCCCATTATGGGAGTGGTCTAGGAATGTCATTCTTCATGAGTTACTCTGAGTAGTGTCCAAGTAGAATGGTCAGCCTCATTAGGAAGTCATTCTTCAAAGTTCCACAGGTTGTGATAAGTTTAGAAAGAATCGTCACATTTTGGAGGTTGTTGTAGGACAGACATTCCTCGAGGAAGACTCATTCTTTCTAGGACACACTTTGTTTAGTGTCAGGAGGAATGGCCAGTGAGAATGGTCAGACAGTTACTCATGAGGGCAAACTCATTAGCTCAGGTTACACCTTGTTTGAGTGTCGGAGGAATGGCCCAGGGTGGGGATTTCCTTTGGAAATGGTCCGGATAGTCATTTGTTAGGGAAGATTCATTCTCTCAGGTTACACTTTGTTTAGTGTCGGAAGAATGGCTAGGGTGGGAAATGGTCCAGGAAGAAGTCATTCCTTAGGAACTCGACCCTCCAGGAGTTACACTTTGTTTAGTGTTGGAGAATGGCAGTAAGGAATGGTCCAAGCATTTCTAGAGGGAAAACTCATTCTCTCAGTTACACTTTGTTTGAATAATGAGAATAATGGCCCAGAGTGAAATGGTCGATTCCAAAATAAAAAACAATCCTTCTTCCTTGGTTGAAAAAGGAGAATGGGAAGGCCAGCATATTATCGATATTCTATGTTGAGGGTAGATATTCTTTCAGATCTCTCATATGTGAGTGAAAGGTTGGCCCATATGATTATTGTTGATGTTCTATACTGAGAGTAGGTATTCTTTCATATCTCACATACGTGATTGAAATATTGGCCCAGTTGATTCGGTTTTATGATAACATTGTTTCTATCTAGATGAAGACTACTGTGAGGTAGGACATTCTTCGAATCTCACAGTGAGTGAAGGTGGCCGAATGATACGATTTTTATCATGTATAAAGATTTCTATGCAGGGATGTCTCAGATGTTTGTTATGAAGACTATATGACAGGTAGATGAAGACTATTGTAGTGAATGTGTCTCACTTCTCACAACTATACGTTGCTAATCAAAATGCTGTGTGTTACTTGATGGTAGTTAACCTTGGATTGTAGTTGTGTACTACTGTAGATAGACTTGCGATGTGTTCTATCCTTTTCCTAATTGCCTTGAAGACTATCCATGAGATTATTGGAGATGATCATTCAAATGAATTATGAACAAATTTTCGAGACGGAAAATAGTTTAGAGCTTTACTCCTCTTGTATCATTCTATGGTGAGGAGAGTGTCTTATCTGACATCATATCTAACTACTTTCAGATGAAGTATGGTTTAGAGAGATGATACAGTGATGGTGATAAGTGATGCTCATGATCTAGTCATGAAAATGTGTCCTAGATGACTATATTGATGCTTCTGGGTAAATGGTATGTTTTGCTCTCAAGTCAGTACCTATAAATACCTCTCTAGATAGGAGAAGTGTTAATATTATGGTAAAATTTGGAGGTATTTACTCTACATGTGAACCTGACGAAAATAAAATACTCCAGGAAGAAACAAGAAACCCTAATGGGTGTAATAATCCTAGAAGCCTTAATGGAACCAGGAATATAATTTATATGAGCTATTAGCCTCAGAGAAAGAAATTAATAATAATATACTGAACTTACACATATCCAGAAGGAGAAATTGACCCCAACAAATGGCGGGGATTACTATAAATACGGTGCCGTTCTCATTTGTAACATCTCGATAGTTAGAGGAATGAGCGATTCTGTGATTTCCCATTAGTGCTGCTGATTGCGGTTGATGTGAGTTTGGAAGAGGTTGCAGATGCCATTTGTATGAAGACTAGTTTAATTATTGGCTTGGATATCTCTTGGCTAGGGTTTGAGACTATCTAATCAGTCTTTTGTGATGCACTATCTTGAGGGATTGATCTTGTTGCTCCTTGTTGGCTATCTAGCCTAGGTTTATTTCTAGAGAAATTCTCGAGGTCAAAGGTTAAGGTGCTCGAAGGGAGGCTTAAATGGTTAAGATGAAGCAGAGGTAACGCCGTCAATGGTAAAATGAGCATGCCATCTTCTATATTCTAATATGACCTGGTTAAAAAATGAAGAAGCAGAGTTCTGAGGATATTTTCGTCTTTGTGGCAACCTCGTTAAAAAATGAAACATAGTTCTGAGCATAGTTCTTGTTTGTGTCCAAGCTCGTTAAAAAATGAAATGGATTTTCCCCCCTCTCTTTTGGAGTCAGGTCTAAGTCAGTATTTGAAGCTTCATTCCATTCTCCTTCGCAGTTGGATGAAAAAAAGCTTGGGGAGCATTTGCCTCGACCTCTGGATTTCATCTTGAAGTTGGTATGCTTCTAGCAAGTTGGGGGCTAAGTATCAACCATGTGAATTCATGGATAGTGCGTTGGGAAGTTCAAGCGTAGTTTTCTATGGTTCAATATTGTATATGAATCTGACTACCTAGTATAGTTTTTTTAGTTTCAAGCTTGTGTAAAGATTAAACTAGGTCCAAGCATAGTTTGTTTAGTTTTTAAGCTTGTGTAAAAATAAAATCTATCCCAAGCATAGTTTTGTTTTTGTTTTAAAACTGTAAAATAAAATTAATCGAACTTAGTCTTTGTTCTTTCATGTAAATACATGAGAATAGATTCTGGGGCTTATTAGTTCTTTCTCATGCTTTCGTAAAATACATGATATTCAGTTACAATATTGAGTCTTTGTTCTTTCTCATGCTCGTCGTCAATGAGAATGTGATTAAGTATACTTTTATCACTTTTTGAGACTCATAAAGTTTATACGAAAAAGGAACCACAGGAGTTTCTTTTAAGCTCTTTTAGACTCTCTAAACATGAAAAAGGTGTGTGACCTTTCTTTTTTCATGCTCGTTAAAGTATTTGAAGAAATTTTTTTTTTTTTTTTTTGTGGTTTTTTATCTCTTTTTTAGTCTCATGGGACTACTTTATGAAAAAGGAACAGAGAGTTCGCTTTAAGTGTTTTTCAGTGAACTCTATAAACATGAAAAACCACAGTTTTCTTTCACTGGATAATAAAACAAGCATTGAGCCACATGTGGGACAGACCCAGTCATCTAGGGTTAGATTAAACATACTCCGAGTTTGTCCGAAGGATGGACTTACATTACAAGCATATGTTATCCTCCTCAATCTTAGTAAAAATAAAGGGTTCTGCTTGAGAAATGGTGGGGAAATTTATGGAAATCATCGTCTAAACTTGTATTCCATGGAAGAATTAAACTTTTGAACATGACACCCTTTCACTCACCTTGTGTCTAGGTTGGAAAATCCACTTGTCTCTTGATCATACTCCTTTATAATATTACTTTTTGGTATGTGATTCCTGTTGTTAGTCAGTTTTTCGAAGACAGTTTTTGTGTTGTCAATATGTTCAAAGAAGTTCAACTAGGAAAGTCTTCTATTGTAATGGAAAGCCATTTTTTGTAGTCTTTAAATCCTTCTATTTCATCCATCCTCATTAGTCCTGAATCACTTTTTACTCCGATCTACATCAAATCTTATTACCCGTTTAAATCATTGATGGGGGATACATTAAAGGCCTCGTGATGAAGATCTTTCATCGACTTCTTTCATTATCAGGAATTAGACTTAAAAGAAACCAATTGGTACCCTTGGAACATGCCTCAATGGCGAGATTTCCTCACTTTGTGATGGGTTTTCATTATTGACCACGGATTGGGAATTACATAGAGTGTTAAACCTAAATATTCGATTCACATTTTTTGGATTTTACTAGTGTACCTTAGGAGTCATTGACATTAATGTTGATTTCTCTCACTTGTTAATGATATTCACTAATACTTTAGGTATTAAGTGGTTTCTACCATACTAGAGCTTCAACACATGTATTCTAGTGTTGAATTTGTATATAGAATTGGTGGAGATGAAGACCTGAATCTTTTCTCCTGTGGATCAGGTTCAAGTTGGAGTATATTCGGTTTATCACTTGTTGCATAGATCCCATAGTATATTCTTGGTGGCTATGCAATATGTTGGTGACTGCATGGATCCAGTGTATGATTGGTGGCCATGAAACACATTTATGAATTTCATTCATTTGTGAATTACGAGGCATAGAATGCCTACCAGTAGTATTATGTCTGGTCTTGATTGTTTTGGGGTTTTGATTAGAATGCAATCCTTGTTTATTACACATACACATTTACAAAAGTATTTGATTTGTCCACAGTTCCGACCTCATACTGGGGGCATTATATTTACACATTATTTTGGTTACTTTGGTGGTGTCTCTACAGTTGTGTGTTTAGGCTCTCATAAGGACTTTTTACCTAAGAAAAGTGACCCTTGTCTCCTTCCAAAATATATTTTTAAAGATGATTTATAGAATGACTATGTTGTAAATTAGAATCTTGATTCTCGCAGGCAACTCTATACCTAGACTGTGAGGTGTTCGTGATCTTCTCTATAGGTAGGGTGCGAACTTTGTTTTGAAGCAAAAGGAAGGAAATTAGAAAGGTTCTAGAAAGAACATCTTATAGAAAAATGAATTAGCATTATGGTTGGCATCCCTCACCAGAGCTTCTCAGTTGGTGGGATCATCATCATCCCACTTAATAATCTCTCCTTCTCCTATATAATGAAGGGGTTATCTCAAGGAAAAGTTAAGCAATATTGAATGGAGGAATTGAATGAAGAATTGTGTGAAAAACTCTGTTTGGATTGAAGCTTGAAGACTCTATTTGTCTATCAAGTTATGTGGATCTTCTTCATGCAAGTGTAAGGAAGTGTATTGTGTTGGAACCAAGGACCCGATGAAAGGAAGCTTGTGACATGAGATGCATGGTTGTATCTTCTACTTTGTTTAATATAATGTAGTGTCCCTTTCGCATAAAATCACTCATATTTTATTGCATAACTCCTTGATCATATGCATAGGTTGACATTGAATACTTTCATCTCCACTTTGGGTTGGTTGTGTTGTAATGGACCTAATCTCACAAGAGCTTGCAGTAGTAAGATAAAAAGAGACCTAAAGAGCGATATAAAGGTATATCTCAGACTTTCCTTCTTGGTAGTAGATTCAATATTTGCAACTTAAGAGAAAGAGTCATGTCTGTCTGTTTTGTTCCTAGATCCAGGTGGATCTAGGGAGAATCTGTTAGTGTCCTCATATACCGATTTATCTTGTAATAGCTCTATTTTAGATAGCAAAGAAAAAAGTTTGATCTTATTCTAGTCTGAGCTATTGCATCTTTATCACCAAGAATATGACTCTTTGGTTGATTCGTTTTGATAATTCTGGATGAATTCTTTGGATATTGGCATTCTATTCCTTCTTATTATTTCCTTTCTTCTTCCTTTTATTTCTTCTTTTTGTAGTGTCTCCTTTGGGTATTCATTTGTTTGTAACTTTTCCTTTTGAGGTATTGCTTCATCTACTCTTACAACAATACTATCTACAACCTTGCACAATGTTTTGTTGTAGCATTTGTAGTCCTTACTTCCAGATGCATAGTGAAGAAATATGCCTTCATCACATTGGAATCAAACACCCTAAAGTATCTTCATTTCTCTTTATATAGCACTTGCTCCCAATTACTTTGAAGTGTTGATTGTAAATGGTTTACCTTTCCATAATTCATATGGTTTTTTATTCTTCCTCTAATTTGTGCGTTTTGATAATTGGTTGGTTTTCATTGATGTGGTAACCCTTGAAGTAAGTCGATAGAAAATTCTGGTAGATCCAATAGTATTGTTAAGGGAATTAAGTTTGTTTGATGTATAATGGTATGAATTTTTAATGTATTTGCATGTAAGACTATATTCTATATGGATAGTACATGTCATTTCCATTTCCATTGATATGTGGAGCGTCACATGCTCCTCTGGAATTAGAGAGTTATGGCCTTGTGAAGTTAGGAGAACCTCATGAGTTATCTAGAAGGTCCAAAGAAGTCCAAATTATTCTAGAAGCTCCTAGAAGAAGTTGACTATTCAGAGTGGAGCTGAAACTAGGAGTTAATCCATGGGTTAAGTTGTTGTAATAAGAAAATAATTAACAATAAATTAGTTTCAACTAGAAGTGGAGAAGTTTAATATTTGTGGTTAAGTGGTTATAAGTGGACAAAGTGGTTATAAGTGGTTATCCCTAAAGAAATAAGTGGGTTAAGTTGGTTAGAAGGTAACCCCTTGACTAAGCTACATGAAAGTATAAATAAGAGAGAAATAATCTATTACACCTATTTTGAGAACATTGAATATCTATTATCATGTAAGGTTTATTGCGGGTAATCATTAATACATATGAAATTCACTAAAGTCTGAGGTAGCATGAAGGTTGGAAGAAAGTTTAGAATTACCAAAATCTTGAAAAACCCTAGTTTTGAGGTGTATACAAGCTGCAATGGAGAAGAGACTGTCATTATCTTGAGTTGGTTATGAGAATTTGTGGGAAAATCTATGAAAGTTGGAAGGTTTCTAAGATTAATGAGGTTCTCCGAGTGTGAAAAGCAAGCTTCAGAAAGATCTACAGATGATAGGTACAACATATCTGATTCAAGGAGTATGTCATATTTTATGTGTAGTTGGATATTATTTTATTCATGAGATATGGTTATGGGAGTTTTAGTTTTTTCCCTAGAGAGGGTGATGGCTATATGGCACTTATGGTATGAACTAGATATACAAAAATACAACACTTGGTTTGTTGGTAAGAAGTATTCATTAAGTTTCAATTTGAGGCACATTTTGTGTTTCTTGGCATATGGTTGAGAGTTTGTAGTTGTGAAGTAGTTGTGAATTTGTTTGTATGGTATGAGGTTGCATATCAGTAAGGGGTTGATAATGTCTATTCCATGTGAGAGTTATTACACTTGTTCATGATTGGGCACACATGTATGGAACATGACTAGAAAGACATATAGATGCACTTGGTTAAGGATCAATAAGATGGTGTATGCACATAGCACATCTATAGATAAGACACAATAACAAGTTTCATGTTGATGTGACAGAGGCAAAAAAAGTGTTTGAAAAGTTTAGAAAAGAGTACAAACTAGCTTATTGAAGGTTTCACATGCTAGGTATAGGCAGGCCATGTACATATGGGAACTCTTACATTATAGATAGAATGTGATACATACGTGAGATGCAGATACATCACAATTAGTAAATGTTTTTGGGTTTTTGTTGGTATAGGCTTAATACATGTACATGTTGGTTACAGTATAGTGGCACATGTTGATTACAGATCAATGGCACAGATTGGTACAGGTTTACAATGGAATATATCTAAGTGACAATGTGCTAGTGGTTTCATCATTTGACACATATATTTAGTGTGAGAAGAGACAAGGATATGTGGTTGTATCCACCTTCAGTTGTGGCCAGGAGAACATGGGGGTTGTAGCCTCCTTGGTGAGTAGCAGTGGGGAGTTGGGAGCTTCCCTCAGGTTGTAGCTTGAAAATATAGGGGATTAGAGCCTCCTTCTAGTTGTTGGAGAAAAATAAAGTTGGTGCTTCCGATAGATGTAATTCTTAAGACATATAAGAAAAATGATGATTGGTTTTCTCACCGCGTGGGTTTCCGTAAAAATATGGTGTCTTTGTGTATGTGTATTGTGTTTATTGTTCATGGTTTATTTACTTTGCCCTTATTGGATGATAATGTTATATTGATCATAAACATAAATAACACTTACATACTATAGTTAAAAAGGATTAAAAAAACTCTATTCTTGATTCACCTCTCATTAATCCAACAATTGGTATCAAAATCCTTCATGAATCAATTTAACCACTGAAAGAACAGATCATGGAGCAAAAAACTCATATAAAATGGAATACCACGGTTTGATAGAAATATGCATTCTAGAGAAAGGGATGAAAAACATATATGTACAAGCAAGGTTTGAGGTTTTGGCAATCAATTGTAGACAAATATAATGAACCAACAGTTCCTCCAACAAATGACAATGAAAAGAAACTCGGTCAGAAATGAATCAATATCAAAAATGCACTTTTAATGGTCTTGGTGAATTGGTATATGAAGAACTATGCATTGCATCTCACAAAGGAGATTTAGGGCCGACTTGAGAATGTTTATGAAGGAGATGCCAAAAGTGAGGAAACAAGCTTCAAACTTCACAGAGGTCAATTTACTTGGTGAAGATGAAGGAAAGATGAAAATATTTTTTATGAGTTGATGAAACTATGAATGCAATCAGAGGATTGGAAGAAGAAGTGGATGAATCTATAATTGTTCAAAAGGTACTAAGATCTTCAATGATATTTGATCCTAAGATCTCAACACTAGAAGAAACAATAGATATCACAGTTCTATAGCATGGATGAACACATGGAATTTTCTGACCTATGAAATGGGGAGCGAGCAGGAGAATCTGGTTTACAAAGGAAGAAGCATTCAAATAATCTAAGTCAAAGAAAAAAGGAAAAATAAGATAGCATCTGGTGACATCTCAGAAGATGATGAATCATTAGAAAACTTTGTCGGAAAAGTGAGAAAAGAGGCCAGGTGACAGATATAGAGGTAGATTCCATTGATTTGTTTTAATTGTGATTGTATTGGTCATTTTAAAATGTCCTCATAAGAAAATGAAAAGAAATGAGGAAGATTGTTCAAATATCAAAACAAATATATACAAAGGCAAAGAAAAAAGAAAAAAAAGTCTTCAAGAAAATTTCGCAAAGAATACAACTCCTCATTAGATGAAGATGAAGTCGGTGAAAGTGAGGGCTGAAAGAGTTCTATTCATTGTAGTAGAAGAATCTAATAAAGAAAACTACAAAGAAGAATATGAAGAAGAGGAAGAATTTGACTGTAAAAGAAGCTGAATGTTATAGAAGTTATAAAAAGAGAGAAAAGAAGAAAAAACATGTCACTACAAGAAGAAATAAAAGAAAAGAGGAAACACAAAATTCAATTGTGAAGAACTAGAGCATATGATCATAGAATTGAAAAACTCAATTTGAGAGAAAAAAAAAATTGAAGAAACACTCAAGGAGTTAAGAAGAAGGAGAAAGGACCATGGGAAATTTGGAAGCGAGATTGTCACATTGAAAAAAGATCTTCAAAAGAAAAACATGCAGAGAATAGTTCAAAAGTTTTGGATAACATTATTATTAGTCAAAGACCAAATCATGACAAGTATGGACTTAAGATTCTGTCAGAACATAAATAGAGATCGAAAACAACATATCAAGAAACACATCAAGCTATGTAGAGACAATAAGAGGATGCAATAATTTTTACAAGAAAGATCACATGGAGACTCCTCCACTTAGAAGATTCAGATTTTTGAATCAATGACAGTTAGAAAAAGAGCCTCAAGAATAAGAAGGATTCAAAAGAGTAAATATTTCATAAGATATTCAACTCCAGAGCTATCAAACTAACATCATTTTAAAAGTTTTATGTTATGCATGTAATAATTTTGGACATAAAAACTATAAATTGCAGAGAAAATAGAAGAAAACACAAAACAAATTTGAAATCTATGCACAAAATGGTTATCCAAGAAGGCCTGATGAAACACAGAAAAGAGATAAAACATGTTTTGAATCTTTGAGCACTAAAGGTGGAGTGTTACAAGTGCAACAACTTTGGACACATGGCCAAAAGATTGTAGAATAACAATCCCTCCTAAAGGATCTATGAGAATAACAACAATCACATACAAGAACCTCAACAAAAAAAGGATATGGATAATAAAGAAAAATTGGTATAACAATGAAGAATGCACCTCTCTCATAAGCTAAACACAAAGAAACACGGTTGGTATGTTGTGATGCGTTACTCAAAGTACATGACATGTGATGAGGATAGGTTTCCTAACATTGAGAAAGGAAAGTGGATGACCAATCTCCTTTGGAAGCGATGACTCATATAAAATCATTAGAAAGGGCACAATCATAATTGGAAACAAGGACACCAAGGAAAAGGTTTCAATGTTCTACTAATTGGAAGATCACGAAAACATAATCTTTTAAGAATTAAGGTCACAAAATTGTCGATTCATAGAAGTGTGAGATAAGAAAATAAAGTTCAAGAAATTGGTTGCAATAAAAGCTGCAATAACTTCAGCAACATATATGTATTAGAGTGAAATTAGAAATGAAAAGAGTGTTGTCTAGGAAAGGAATATGAAAATTGACTATGTAATAGAAGAATGAGTCACATACACTATGATAACCTTGTCAAAGTCAACAAAAAAGGAAGTAATCAAAGAAATTCCCTGAGATCACGAAAACAACCAACACATTAGGCAAGCAGTGTCAACAAGGAAAGCAAACAAATACTAGGTTCAAATCAAGGAATACTCACAACAAGACCACTGGAAAGGGGTGTACACTCTTGCAGTCTAGTTGTACCAACTAAAATAAATGGTTTGAAAGGTGAGTAGTATTTTATGTTACTGGTTGATGATTTTGCAAGGATGAGTGCAATTTGTTTTCTTAGGAAGAAATCAAAGGCATTTGAAAATTCAAGGTATACAAGTAGGTTGAAAATGAAATGGATTCAAAATCAAATGTTTGATATGATAATGGAGGAGGAGAGTTGAATTCAAAGGGAGACATATTTATGCAACAAGCATGGAATAAAAGACAATTATTCATTGCTAGGACACCTCATAGAATGGAGTTTTGAAAGGAAGAACAAGGCAGTACATGAAATGGCAGACAATGTTAATGGATTCTAAGTTTATATATGTTTTTTTTAGTATACAATGCATACAATAGTTCACATTCAAAAACAAAGTAATTCTCGAAACAATAGTGATAAAACACCCTATGAGATATGGAAAGGAATGCCAACAGATGTGAAGCACTTCAATGTTTTTGGAAAGAAAATGATACATCAAAAGAGAAGATGGAAAAGTGGGAAAGTTTCACTCTTGTGTAGACAAAGGAATAATTGTTAGATTGCTCGAGTATAAGGAAATAATACAAATGTTTCATTCTAAGTCTCAACAAAGTTGTGCAAAGAATCAATATGTGATTGATGAGAGACAGTTAGACAGAAGTATAAAGAAAGAAAGAAAAGGATTCAGTGGAATAGGTTTACAAAGAATCCAAAGGATGAAGAAACAGAAGGGAAATGAAGAAGATTAGATCCAAGTACAAGATCCAAGAACATCCAAGTACATCAAAGACATATGAACAAATACAAAATAATCATCCCTCATATCATATTATGGGAAGCAAAGATGCGGAGTTGAGACTAGAAGAATAAGTCATTCACTAGAACAACTACACTATATTATCCTCGATTGAACCAAATATTTTTGAAGAAGCCAATAGGGATGAATTATGGATAAAGGCCATGGATGAAGAAGTTGGATTAGAGAGAAAAATGACACTTGGGAATTGGTTCCCAAGACCAAGTACACACAAATGTGATCACAAAGTGGGTCTTGAAACAAATTGAATGAATATGGACAGGCTATAAGGAAGAAAGATAGATTGTTATGTAAATGATACACTCGTTGAAGGTATCGAATTTGAAGAGATGTTTCCCCAAGTTTCTAGAATGGAAGCAAATAGATTGATCTAACATGCAATACTAAAGAATGCTAAAAGTGCTAATGAGATAAAATCGCTTAACTACAGTGGGGAATTGAAGAAGAATTCTACATTAAGAAACCAAAAGGATTTGGTTGTCATAAAAATGAATGTATGTGTTTGTAGGTTCAAGAAGGCCTTGTATGGTATAAAAACATGTCCCAGTATGTGGTATTCTAGGCTGGACAAAATATCTACAACAACAATGAGGGTTCATGAAAGGAAATGCAAAAAACAACCTATACATCAAGGTAGCTTTCAGATATGTTTTAGTAATTGAAGTTTATGTTGATGATATTATTTTGGAAGTGATGATGGCAGTTTAAGCGATACAATTTAGTATATAAATAATGAATTTGAAATGTTATTACCCAGAGAACTATCCTTCTTTTTGGGTCTTTAGAGATGTCAAAAGAAAGCAAGACATTTTAATTTCTCAAACAGAAGTATATTAGAGAAATGATAAATGAGTTGAATGGAAGGGTGCAAATAATCATACTCCTAATGGAAACCAATTACAAGTTAAGACAAGCTGATGATTCAAAGTATAAAGATGAGAGTGGTACATGTCTTGATTGTGAAGCAATTTGTATTTTTAACATCATAACATATGTAATGCAGAGGATGGATAGGTGGCATGATTTCAAAGCACAAAGAATCACATGTTCTAGCGATGAGGATATTCAAATATCTCCAAAGGGTACAAAAGAGTTTGGATATGGTATCCAAAGGAAATGGTTTATCACTTATTTCCTACATAGATGTGGTGCAAAGGTTGCATTGATGACCATAGAAACAAAAGTGGAGTAATGTTCTACTTGGGTGAGTTTTGAGTATCTTGGATAAGAAACAATTATCAATATCATTGTCTACAGCGAAAAGTATATTGCAACAACAATTTATTGTACGAGGTTCTATGGATGAAACAAGCTCTATGACATATATATAGGTTGAGCATGATGAACCCATTCCTAATATATTGTGATAATAAAAGTTCCATCAATATCTTGAAGAATCATTGATGCACTCCAAGGCGAAGCACATTTCAATAAAGTATCACTTTCTACGGGAACATGTTAGGAAAGAACATTAAAGTTGAATATGTGGAAAAAGAACAAGTTGCATATATCTTTACAAAACCCCTTCCAAAGGAATATTTTGAGTATCTTGACAAAGTGGAGTAATTTATACTCCAAAATGAATGCTTTAGTAAACATATTATATGTCTTAGACTTACATGAGGAAGCACCATAAGGATAGTTCGGTTGGGAGTAGTTTGGGAAGATTTCAGTCGGGGGAGCATCCCTAGGGCAGTTCAGTTAGGGGCAGTCCACGGCGGGAAGTTTCCTTTCCGATGATGTCAAGGGGAGATTCATCGGATGCATGGATAGAGAGTTAGATTCTTGGAGAGCACATAAGCATGTTTCGGGAAGCGATAGTCACAGAACACCTGCGATACTGACTAATATTGCTTAGAGTGTTTCCATCAATGCCAAATGGGGATATTGTTGATTAATTGGGTTGGTTTTCATTGATATCAAACCTTGAAGCAAGTTTTGTAGCAAGTTCTGGTAGCCTCAACGATATGGTTAAGGGACTTAAGTTTGTTTTATGTATAATGAATACGAAGGTTAGTATATTTGTAGGTAAGAATATTCTATAAGGATGGTATGTCATTCCATTTCAGTTGATATGTGGAACTTCACATAGCCTCACGATTAGAGATGTATGGCCTTGTGAAGTCGTAGAACTCATAAGGACTATCTAGAAAGTAAAATAAGTCAAATTATTCTAAAGCTCTGGAAGAAGTTGACTAGTCAAGTCAGTGACAGGAATTAATCATGGGTTAAGTTGTTGCAATAAGAAAATAATTAACAATAAATTTAGTTTCAACTAGAAGTGGAGAGTTTAATATTTGTGGATTTAAATTGGTTATAAGTGGAAAAGTGGCTAGTAGTGGGTTAGCTAAATGAAGAAGTGGGTTAAGTTGGTTAGAAAGGTAACCCCTTGAGAGCTACATGGAAGTATAAATAAGAGAAAATATACAATAACATATTGAGCACATGAATATCTGTGTATATGGAGTTTATTCTTGCGGAGTACTCATTGATACATTTGAGATTTCAAATTCTAAGGTAGCATGAAGGGTTGAAGACAAAAGTTTCAGAATTACAAAAAAAAAAAAAAAAAAAAAAAACCCTAGTTTTTGAGGTGTATCTTGGGCTGCAATGAAGAAGTACATACATCAGGATATTAGTATAACAAGACTATGCGTGCATGTGGAAAAACCACAAAATTTTTGAGTTGTTAGAGATTCAATAGGAGGTTCTCATAGTTTGAAAGAAATCTTCTAGGAAGGTCTACAATGATAAGGTACACTAGATCTATCTGATTCAAAGGTATGTCATATTCTTATATTAACATTTGGATATTGGTGTCTTCATGAGATATGGTTATGGGACACAGGTTTCCTAGAGAGTGATGGATGTATGGAAATTATGGTATGAACTAGATCTACATAAATATAACACTGATATGTTGGTATTATTCATTGGTTCATCTTGCTGGTTCAAGTGTTGAAACATATTTTGTATTTATTGTTACATGGTTGAGGGTTTTAGTTGTAAAGTTGTTGTGAAGTTCTTTGAATGGTGTGAGACTTGCATATCAGTGAGGGTTTTATTTCTAGTCCATGTGATGGTTATTACACTTGTTCATGATTGTACACACATGTATGACATATGACTAGAAAGAACATAGATGCACTTAGTTAAGGATGAATAAGATGATGTATTCACATAACAAAACTATAGATAAGACATAGTGACAAGTTCCAGGTTGATGTGATAGAGGAAAAAGTGTGTTTGAATTTACTAGGAAAAAGGTAAAACCCTATCTTCTTGAGAAGGTTTAAACATGATATAGAACATCTTTGCATACATCGTGAGTGCCCCGGTATAGACAAAAGGACGTATATATATACGATGCAATATACTCTGGTGTACTGTTGGGTTTTGTTATTTAAAGGTTAGGTACAAGTCTGAGGTTGGTTCTGGTCAGGTGGCCTGAGGTTGGTTACAGGTCAATGGAACAGGTTGTTTACAAGTTGTTGGTATAGGTTGGTACATGTTTACAATGGAATATCTTACAGTGACAGTGTCGTAGTGGTTTCATCATTTGACACTTATATTTGAATGGAGTTGGATGGGACAAGGATAGGTTATTAGCCATAGGTGCCCGGAGAAACTAGGGGGTTGTATCCTCATACAGTAGTAGCGAAATCGGGGAGTTGAGCTTCCCTCAGGGTTGGCCTTTACGAAATGAAGTTTAGGAGCCTCCTTCGGTTACTGGCCGGAGAACAAAGAGTTAGTGCTTCCAATGAATGTAATTCTTAAAAGACATACAAGAAAAAACATTAAATGGTTTTCCGCATTTGGTTTCCACATAAAAATATTGGTGTCTTGTGTATGTGTATGATTGCTCATTGTTCATGGTTTATTTTCTCTGCAATTATTGGATGATAGTATATGTTGATCATAAATATAAATAACACACATATTGTGGCTAAAGGATTAAAAATATTTATTCTTGATTCACCTCTCGGTAATCCAACATTGTTATATTCAAAATATAGATTGTTGTGCTGATTGCTTCTTTCTAAAAGGTGTCAGTAGTTTTGCTTCATTCAACATTGTTCTCTCGATTTCTTATGGAGTTATGTTCTTCCTTTCACAACTCCATTTTGTTTATTGGATTCCTTGCTGATGAAAAATGTCTCTTGATTCCAAGATTCTCAAAGAATTCATCAGATTCATAAGATGTAGCACTCTCTGTTTGATCTTAAAAACTTTATTTTAAATCAATCTCATTTTCAACTAAAGTTTGAAGATTTAAACTTCTCAAAATGCTTCAGCTTTTTCTATTTAAAGAAATGTAGCATGTGTATTTATTGTGTAATCATCAATGAAACATACAATAACTCTCACCTTTTAAATTATGTGTTCTTGCTAGCCCACAGAGGTTTGTTTGTACAGAACAATGGATTTTATGTTGAGTACTCCTTTTTTTTTGAAAATTACTCTTGTTTGCTTCTTGTGATGACATGGCTTGCAAATAGTGTTGACAGGTTTTTGAGATACTTGGAATATCTCTTACTTCTTGTTTCTTACTTAGTTTTACTATATTTTCAAAGTTTATATGACCCATCCTTCTGTTCATAACAAAAATTCATTGCTGTCCCATACAACATTTTCTCCTTTGAATTCATCAATAATGTATACATTGCTCAGGCTTATGTTTCATTTTCCATTAATATTCTTGAACATGTTTTCCTTATCTCACATATTTTAGAATCAAATGTGAGGTTGCAACCTTGATCACAAATTTTATTGACATATTGCCATGAAGAATTTTGTGTTTAGTCTTTCCATCATCAATAATAATGGTACCCTTTTCCAACTATCCTTGTAGAAACATTATCCACAAAGGTAACAGCATCTTTCATATTTCCTTTAGGGTGAAAATTTGTTGGAATTCCCTATCATGTGTTTTGAACATCCTTCATCAATATACCATTGGGTTCCTTTGTCTTGAGCATACATTGCAAGTCCCACATTCTTCCTTCTTTGGTTCTTCTTGCTTCTTTTCCCACACCTTGTGTTTCCTTCTCTATGCTTGGTAAGAACATATTCTTCCATTTTTTTGGAAGACTTTTATGTAAACTTCTACAATCACATGCTAATATTCCCCATAGTTGTGCACTTATATTGTAGTGTTGTAATCAAGTCAGGGAGAAAATGAATTATAGTTTCTATCAACAAACCATTGAACTTATGGTTTTTTTCTCACATAATCATTCTTGGAGGTTTTATAAGAACCTATATTTCTATATCTCACACGATCACTTCTTGCATAAGATTTACAATCTATTGCTTTATGACCAAGTGATTGCAAGAAAAATAGCCAGAAATAGATTTTGGTACCATTTTGTGAAAGGTCTTTGTGGTGGAAAAACTCTTATGAACTCATTTCTTGTGGGAAGAATCAGATTTGTGGTGCTCATCATTTCCTTTCCTACTACTTATTTCATTGTTTGGAGCCTTTGAGAATATTGAAATTTAGTATTTTATTCATTTTCAGCACTACATGTGGCTTTTTGACCTTAGTGTTTGCATCTCCCTTAGGGTTCTTTTAATTTTCATAAATAGGAACATGTATTGATGAATGGTGGCCTTTGGAAACTGAGAATATTACCTAATATTTCAGTACTCTTTCAAAAATTAAAGCTTATATCCAAATTCTCAATTGTTTTCTCTAGTTCCTTCTTAAGGAAAATTAAAGCTTATATCCAAATTCTCAATTGTTTTCTCTAGTTCCTTCTTAAGGAAAAAATTTCAACCTCTAGCTTCTTGCATTTTTATTTATTTTCTTTCAACTGACTTCTCACCACTTTTTTTATCCCATGTTCCTTTTCTAGTTTAGTCTTAAGGATGATAACTGTATTATCTGTTTCTTCAAGATCATGATCCTCATTTTCATATTTATGCAATTTCTCTTTATGCTTTTTATTCTTTCCCCTGAGTCTATCTATTTGTTCTAAGGCACTAAGATGTTCTTCTTCAAGATTCACTTCCCCATCAATGTATTCTTCTTCTGAATATGTTTTTTATTTCTGATTTTCTTCATTTTCTTTATCATCAGACTTTGTATCCATGACTATGAAGAGGGATTCTTCTTGACCGGACATGTGTGCTCCTGATATCTTCCTTTAGACTGTTTTTAAAGGAACCCGCTATGATACCAATTGTTTAACTTATTCTTAGACTGAGAGGGGGCGGGGGTGAATCAATATAAGAAACTATTTAATTTATTTAACCATTCATCAATCATTTATTATCTAAGAAAAAATAATAACATATAAACTCAAATCACAATGCACAAAGTTTAACATGGAAACCCAATCAGGACAAATCCATAAAACTTATCTTTATAAATGTATGTAGGCACCAACCAACTATTACAAATATTGTAGGCAACAAAATATTTGAGACACCAATCTCCTTAGTTGAGCACCAACTCAACAATATGTAGGAACGAACCTACCAGAGACACCAACTCAACAATATGTAGGAACAAACCTACTGGAGACACCAATCTCTTCAATTGAGAACCAACTCAACAACACCTATAGGCACCAATCTATTGTTACAATATTAGAAAGCACCAATATGATGGAGACACTGATCCCCTCACCTAAGCACCAACTCAACAAGATATGTACAGACACAAATCCAAGATATTCACACACATAGTGCTTCTGACTTCACCTACATGCTTCATTCCACATAAAATCCTTCAAATCCTAGTCACATGTATCCTTCATGCCCTAATGAGCCTCATAACATCATTCCCAGAATATAATCCCCGAAGACAACATCAAAACCTCAAAAACACACACATGACAACATCATTTCATGGCTGGAGACATGCCCCCCCAAGCTTCATTTCATTCGTCGACTTTGAGGTTGTCACCAATTTCTATACTAGATGGAGAAAAAGGATAAGGGAAGATGAAAGGAAGGTTTTGCTACGAGATATAACGAAAGACTTGACTCAACCTCTATGAGGATATAGAGAAAGACTTGACTCAACGAGAGAGGTGATTGTTTCATTTTTTAACGATCTTGACACACGAAAAGAACTATGCTCAATACCTTTGTTTCATTTTTTAACGAGCTTTCCATAGAGAAGTAAAACTATGCTCATAACTTCTTTTTCATTTTTTAACGAGCTT
>SNQJ01S0020380.1:71512-88257 GCA_010110895.2 Picea sitchensis | reverse complement strand
AGTTTTGTCAATATATTTTAAAAAATTATTATTAATATTTAAAAAAATATTATTATTTTAAAATTATAATTTATATTAAATTTATCAATATATTAAAAAAATATTATTATTTTCAAATAAATTATAATTTATATTAAATTTGCTAATATATTTAAAAAAATATTATTGTTTTAAAATTTTTTGAAAGAAAAAATATACATTAAATTAACAATTAATTTTTATTAAATTAAAATGATATAAATCAATTTTTATTAAATTTTTAAATTTTATCAATATATTTAAAAAAATTAATATTATTTTAAAATTATTACTACATATATTATGCGACACACAACCACATATAAATTAAAAAAACCAAAAGATTTCTCAAAGATAGTTATGGCCATGGCGCCTCTCCCTAAAAGTAAATAATAATTTTATTAATATAAGATTTGTGTTTAGTAAAAAATAATAATATAATTTACAAATAAATAAATGTGCATACATATTCATGAATTATCTGAAGAGCGCACTATCCATCTCCTTTTTCATGAATTACTTGGTCTCCACACTCTCCAATGATCTATTGGAACATAGAAAAACATTAAATTAATGACAATTTCATTTTCTACAATAATAAATAACAAGAAAAATAAAATTAGATAACCTTATTCAAGAATAATAAAATCAGATAAAATATACTTGCAAATCTAAATTCACAGCCATCATAGTGTTAGTTTTGCTCTTGGCCTCAAGCATTCATAATATCAACTATCAAAGGGTTCAAAGGATTCTTTCAGCACTGTCATACTACCCTAAAAAGCAAGAGTGTAAGAACAACGAGGACCACATCCTCAAATCATAAAAGACAGGATGGAAGAAGTGCTAATCGATGTATCTTTTATAGCAGGGAAACTCAAGGGAATGTTGTATTAGGTATAATGAGATATCAACATAACAATATGAGCAGAAACAATATATTATTGGTTACATTATTCTTATTACAAAATATATAACTTTCTTATTTGATTTATTCTCCAGATCGGCGAAGGCAACACAACAATGCATGATTCATATTGTGATGCAATCGAAAACCTTGAGAAAAACACTATTAATCACATGGGGTTACCCTGTTAGTCACATAGGCTAATTCTATGCTTGCTTTCACTAATGAAAACTATTGATACTACAGCTGCTATGAAAAGAAGGCTATGCTTCTACTACAGCTCTAATCATGGCAGGGCTCCTTTTCAGGGTCAAATAAATATATACACACATACCCGCAACAAATCCAAACCCATTGCAGCTGCGAGAGAATCAAACGAATTGGTGGAAGGGAAAAAAGTAAAAGCCCCTAAGCATGCCCAAGACTTTGTTGCGGCCAGGGCACCAATATCAAAACATGTAGCCTTCATTCCCTAGTGAGCCTCATAACATCATTCCCAAAATATAATCCCTGACGACAACAACAAAACCTCAAAAACACACACACGACAACATCACAGACCTTCAGTCCTTCATATCACACCTTTAGAACAAAAAAGACCCGAAGAAAATCCCTTAGACTTCTCTTGCAGACCTTTATATACTAGAAAGACACCCCAACTGCTTTAGGATTATTCTAGAGCACCAACATGAATGTGAAGATGGTCTTAAGAAATAAACTCATACCTGTGCAGATGTCTAGTTCTGATAATGTTACCAAGTACTTCATGAGGATCACTCAGGTGCATGATCATCTTGCAAGCATAGGGGATAAACTGGATGATGTAAATCTCATTAATGTGGCATTGAATGGTTTTCCCAAGTCTTGGGAACCATTTGTCAAGGGAGTCTATGCTTGGGAAAAACTCCCATATTGGTAAAGGCTTTGGGATGATTTCATCCAGGAAGAGAATCGAAATAGTCTAAAAGTAGCAAGCAGGGAAGTAGTGATGAGAGTTTATCTCTTGTCAATAAGAGAAGGAAGGGAAAATGAAAGAGTTCCAACAAGAAGGGTAACAATGATGGAGGATCATCATAGCCAGGGAAGAAGAAGGACTTGAGTAAAATCAAGTGATTGTCATGCCATAAGAATGGATATTATGCATCTCAATGTCCAGAGAAGAGGAAAGGAAGAGGAAAGACGTAAACAAAAACATAGACATAGACACAACTAGATGAGTTTGCAGTGACGTTTGAGAAGGATTTCTCACTAGTTTCTTTCCTTTCTATCAACACAACTACCAGGAGTATGTGGTACTTAGATAGTGGTGCATCTTGTCATATGATAGAATCATGAAAGATATTTAGAATTATGAAGAAGAGGGACTCAGAGGTTCATGTGGAGCTTGATGATGATGCCAAGTATACAATGAAGGGAGAGGGAACAATTTTGTTATAGCTTGAGTTAGAAGGTTTGTTTGATGTCCGGGATGTGCTTTATGTACCAGGATTGAAGCATAAATTGCTCTCAGTGTCATCTATGGAGGACATGGATTTTTCCATTAATTTGCAAAGAGGGCAAGTACTCATATGTCTAGAGAAATATATTCCAGACATAACACTATTCATTTGGGTTAGAGAGGGAACTTTATATAGGTTGCAGGGAAAGCTTGTTTAGGCCTCGGTACACGAAAATGACAACCTATGTGAGATATGGCACAAGAGGTTGGGAAACATATGTTGATTTTTGTAGATTTAGGAGGTATTCCAACTAGAGGCCAAGGTTCCAGGCATGTACAAATTTTTGATGGCACCATTTTTTATTATCATTTCAGTGAAATCGGCCTAGAAATGAGGCTAGGGCCTCATGGGAAAGTTGGTGTGATTTGTGGGTTTGTGTAGGGGTGCCACGCCCACAAAGAGGATTAAAATATTCTAATTAATTGTTGAGTTTAAGAAGGGCTCCTAAAATCACTCATTGGACTCCTATATAAAGGAGAGATGTCATTGTGACATTCAATCATCATAGTGTGGCATCATGGAGTTAGCATAAGTGAGTAAACACTTGTGTTAAGGAGTATGGAAATTGTGGCAGGGATACTTTTTCACCTAGGCGATCTAGCCTAGGGTTTCTGGATCAAAATGCGAGAGTCAGGAAGGTTGCATGTGCAAAGAAAATCGAGTTTCTAATATTATACACAATTTGCATGAAGGTGAACCGCGTATATACGCGGATTACAGAAGGACAAATCATGTATAGGGTATACGCGGGTTGCCGGAGAGCAAAAAACGCATGTCAACGAGTTTCTAGTAAGGTGAATCACGTATCTATTTTTCTGGATAGGTACAAATATGTATAGAGTGACAGGTGATGTCAAGAGGCCATACAAGTGATCTACAACATATTCTTGGAAAGATGATATTTCCAAAATATTGTTGAGGTTTGGTTTTTTGATTTGTATATTGGAAAACAAGGGTGTTCTCAGTTTTGGTGACTTTGGAGGACAAGGTTTGTTGACGTCAAAAGATTAAGAAGTCTCCAACATCAACATTTTCAACCTCCCGCGGGGCTAGGCAAGAAGAAGCGGGAATATCACCCTAGGCTTTAATCCCTAAAGCGGGAATATCACCCTAAGCTTTAATCCCTAGAAAAGAATGTGCATTGAACTCTAAGCTAATTTTCTCCTACCCTACAGTCCAAGCATAAATCATTTTTCCTTGTAATTTGACCTTTTAACAATTTTTAATTTTTATGTCATTTTATGGTTTTATGCTATTTACAATTAAATTATTTCTCTGAGGTTTTATATAATACGCGTAATAAAATGAAAATAAAGGTAAAACAAATGATAAAAGTAAAATGCAATGTTCTTGTTTATTTAAAAAAAAGGTAAATTAAAGCAAACTTAACTAAAAGCTACAAAAGTTTGATTATTTCAAAATCACGCATCAAAGATAAAGGCTCTTGAACTGATTCAGAGGGCAGCTTTGACCCAGACCCTTTGGAATCATCAGGTGCTAGCAAGGAAATGTCCGCGAATACAATCGTAGTAACTGGATCAAGATTTGGCAAAAGAACGGAATGCACTCCAAAAACACTCGAAACAATTGCATAAGGAAGACGAAGAAGTTGATGCCAATAGGATCTATCCATGTGCCTTCCAAGTATTGAAATCTGTCTTTCCCCTTTTCAAACCCAATAAGGAGGATGTTGCCAAAAAAAAAAAAAGCGTAGTGGCAAGAATCACGCTTCTTGTGACCTTTCCTTCAAGAACAAAATAAGCAAATGCCACATTAAATATAATTTGCACGTACCCCATCGCTGCCAGAAGTGACTGTGCTGCATATCCAAAGGAAATGAAATTAAGGCAATTTCCTAGAGGAAATAAAATCATCCAGCACGCGAGGACCGCAAGTGTATTATTGGCTTAAAGTTTGATTTGGAAGCTATTGTTGTCCCTGTTGTTGTTTCAGGGTGGATTTTCTCTGTCTGACTGTATCTGTCTGACTGTATGAAAAAAAAAATGCCTCTGTTTGCTGAAAAATGGTTGGGACAATTGGCTCCACAAAAACTCGATAACCTTTATCAGACACATTCATTCTTATGTCTATGGGTTCACAAATTCCCACGTTCTGTTAGGCCTGATGCATATATGCATATATACAAGGGATTGGGTGGAGCATTTCTTAGCATCACACTTGGAAATTCCCTTTGATAAGTTCGATGCCTTTTGTTAGCCAAGATATCATATACTCCAATTCATAGCACGTTCCCCTTTTTTTTCTTTAAAAACCCATGATATGGCATGAGGATAATCCTAAAGAAGGTTTAGTATGATTAAATATTAGGATAGGACATGGGATTCAGTGAGAATGTGGATATGGTCATGAAACAATATTTTAATCATAACCAAAAGGAAACTTTATATTACCTTTATGATGTAAGTAAATATTGGAGGGATATGAGTATACTTCCTTGGAAGAATCATGAGAACATACATAAGTAATATGAAGGGTTTATCACATGAATGAATTTAGATAATTGGTTCACTTTTATTTATTTAAAAAGGTTATAGAAAAAAAAAAAAGGTGTATGGGACATGAGAGCTAAACGAGATAGTTTTAGAACTTCAACAAATTTATCAATACTGTATCATGTGTAACCTCAAAATTAATCACCGACCATCTTCTTTAATGTGTAGCAAAAACTCTGTAGGAGCATGTGAGACTTTGCGCAAGTGAGTGCGAATAAGGCGAGACTATAGATCAACTATAGTGATATAAGGGTATTTGGACAAGTGTGTCACAGGCTCTTCTTAGTAGTTAGTTGAGCGTCACAATAAATTCACTTATGAACAATGCGCCAATATTTAATGAGAAAAATCAAAACTTTGCGAAAGTAGTGTGACTGGAGAGGGAGTCTGACAACGCTTTACCTACTAAGTCTTGTTGACAAAAATCGTTGTCAACAACTGCCAGCCAATAGATGTGCATCGCTTACAGTGGAGTGCAAGCTTTAAACAATAACTTATGACTCTTGGATTTCTGCAGGGAAAGGGGAAGGGTAATGGCAGGACTGAGGGTGACTTGATGTGGGATAAGAAAATGATGATAGGGTTAGGTGGACTAGGCTATACAACAGGGGGAGCACGATGGAGGTCAAGGGATTCATGGATTAGAACTTCAGGAATAACTCATGAAAAGTGGTAAGTATGAGGGGGTTTGAACCTATTGTATAACTCGAAGGGACAACTCTTCGAAACTTGACAAAATGATTATGTGGATATAAAATTGTTGTGGATATGTGTTGAGGGAAAGACCCAAAACATTGAGTGTCCACAACATGTATGTTGGAGGCATCTCAAAATTAAGGGGATGGAGAAATGGAAATAAGGAGAAGGGGATAGGATTGACGAACGTGATGAGCGAGGGTGTCTCATGTAGCAAGCGAATGGTAGACAAGCGAGGAAGCCTGACAAAGGAAGGCAACTTAGTTCACCTGCAAGTCTGATGTCCACCAAGACACATTTGGTCAATCAGTTAAAAATATACAGATAGCATACCTTTTAATATCACCAATCATTGCTCCATCACTTCTGGTCGTAAGAAAGGGCAAAAAAAAGAAAAATAAAGCGAAAGAAATAAAAGCTAGAAAATAAACTGAGTAAATGCAAAATCAACCCAAAACTAATCTAGCCCTTCCCAAAATTTTTCATTATTATCATTATTTATTATTATTATTATTATTATTTATTTATAGAGGAAAGAAACCATTAGCTTGGGGTCAGGTCGAATGAAATTTAGCGTAAAGGAATGCGTCACCTGCTTTGCATGCAGGCTTTATGGGTTTGATAAATTTATGCGTGGAGGAAAAAACAAGATGCCAACCAACATATGCTTTATCAGTAATGATGAAGGCATTGATTGAATTAGATTTAGGGTTTAGTGTTTTTACCTCAAAGGGATGATTCATGAATTCATCAAACGAATTAATATCACCTTTGGGGACCTTTCTCTCAAGATCATGATCGTCATGATGAAAAGAAGATTCATAACATCGATTCGAAAGCATAAGAATGTCCCTACAATAGTTACTATCATTGAAATAAAAATTGTGCACAGGAGGGACTTGCTTGATGGCGCTAGGTCCTTTATCCTCTTTTGATTGAAACAGAGGATTAGTGAAATTTATACAAATTAAAATCTTGATTGGACTCATAGATATCCGCATCAGTAAAGTCATGTTGGTTCTCATCAATTTGTATTGACCACTCATTAGCATCATCATCGAATACAAATGTATCATAAGTTGGCTTGACATAATTAGCATAAATTTCTTCATTTGCATAATCAAAATTTCTATTGTATGTGTGCAGATAAGAAGCTTGAGATGAAAGGTGATTTTGAAATTGAGTTTTTTCATGAGGCTTGTGAAGGATGAAGTTTGATATATGAGAGCCGGATTGATCATTGAGCATCATGATATAATCATAATCTTCTTCACATCCAATCTATTTACCACAAGTATTTGATTCATTATAATTAGGCCCTGAGAGGGAGGGCTCCCGAGATATACTCCCAACATCATTTGAGGATTGAGACTCAAAAAAGAATATGCGGTCTTGCAAACTCTGAATGATGGGGATGAAATAAGACAATTTGTGGTCATAACCGCTAAAGGAGTAACATGTTCTATGGATTTTCTCTTTGAAGTCGAGGCAAATGGATAGGGCTAGCTCTAGGTTTTGAACGTTCTTTTCTTCCAACTGCCATTGGTAAAGAGGGGGAAAAAGTTTGTAGTAATACAACAGAGAAGCCAAGTTGGTAGGGCGAATGAGAGTAGGAATTCGATTGTATAACTTGATAAACTGAAGATTAAAAGTAAGAATGCTCTCATTATCCTTCATATATAATTGATTAAACCTCTTAAGATGCTTGTAAGGATTATCTAAATGCCCAAAAGTAGAAGTAAACTAGTTAGACAACTCAAACCAGGAAGAAATGCATCCATTAGGAAGGCTGGAAAATAAGGAGGCGACATCGACTTGAAGGGAATTCATAAACAACAACATACAACTATCATTATTATTTACTCCGATAATGGCACAAGCATTTGAAAATGCACGAAGGTGTTCTATCACTGTAACAGTTCCATCGCCATGGAAGAGAGGAAAATGATTCTTGAATTTGTGAGGTAAAGGGTTCACCAGGTGAGAGAAATTCAAGGGAGTGGGCACAAACCAAGGGGAACTGTTTAGGTCTTCTTCGAACTCAAACATGCCATACTTGTGAATGAATTTTCTAGGGTTAGTAGTTGAAACCACAGGGTTACAACCACCAAACATGCTTCCAATCGATTGAGACATTGAGGTCCAGGAAAATTGAAAGAATTAAAACAAAAACTAGGAACAAACCATGGAACGGTTCTCCCCGGTATGATTGCCAAAAACATGTCGACGTCAAAAGACTAAGAAGTTTCCAACATCAACATTTTCAACCTCCCGTGGGGTTAGGTGAGAAGAAGCGAGAATATAACCCTAAGATTAAATCCCCAGACAATAATGTGCATTGAAGTCTAAGCTAATTTTCTCCTAACCTACAGTCCAATCATAGATCCTTTTGCCTTGTAATTTGACATTTTAACATTTTTTAATTTTTATGTGATTTTATGATTTTATGCCATTTACAATTCAATTATTTCTATGTAAGGTTTTATACAATAGACATAATAAAATTAAAAAAAAAAAATGATAAAAATAAAAGGAAATATTCTTATTTATTTTAACCAAAGGTAAATTAAAACAAATTTAACTAAAAGCTACAAAAGTTAATAAACTATATTAAATTTAAAATAATTTACTTAAAAGGAAAACTTATAACATTAGTTTGAAGCATATAGAGAAACGACATTTGTTTGATATAACATTTTATGTTTTATTATTATTTATGAGTTAGGATGTAAAACATAAATAAAATTAAAACAATAAAGTAGACAAGACAAAAAGTTTATGCACATTAACAAACTAAAAACCTTATACACATGATTATAAACAAAAATACAATGTTTTTGTTTGTTTCTTTAAATTATTTTTTTATTTTTATTTATGAAATAAAAGTGTAAAATAAAGATGAGGAAACTAAGGACATTAAAGAAAAATCAAGAGATATCCAGAGTAACATAGAGCGGATTTCCATTTAAAAGTTTTTCCATATAAAATCATAAATCATCAAAATATTCAAGTCTCTGCATAGATGAGGGATAGGTATGTGGTTTTTAGTCCTTCTAGACGCAACATACAATAGAAAGACCAAACATGAAGAAGAAAAAGAAAGTCGAGTCAAGAAGGAATGGAGCCATGGTGGCGAATCACAAGGAGAGAACCTGCATAGTAAAACTGATTAGCGTCGAATCAAATAGAATCTTATTACAACAAACTAAACAAGTAAATCTTTACCTCATGAAAGCCAATAAAATCATCCTCACTTATCCTCTTCGCTGTTTCACAAGACCCCCTATTACCGACAATTTAGTCAATATCTGTTGAAGATGTAGAAAAAAAATAAAATGAGACAGTCCTCACAACACTCTCAACATATCATTCTATGAAATTCCTGCCAAAGTTCTTTCTCTGATTTTATTTATGAGATAATATCTCCCTCAATTTTTTTTATCTTCCTAAGAATTTCTCCCTTTTTCTTTTCCTCTGTTGGGCGTTGCTCATTTTATTTATTTTAGTGAATGGTTCCTTCAGTTAGATAGTTTTGTAACCGAATTCGAACCGTCTGGGGACTTCTTTAACACATTACTAACAAAAATAATTCGTTGTTGTTATCTCAGATGTAGAGGTTGATGCACGCTCTGTGTCTTTGCATTGCCCACGTTTTGAATCATGTAAGCGTTGCCCACGTTTTGAATAATGTATATCCAGTTAGCGTTCTGAACGTTGCTCCACCTCCTTCGCCAACTCCCGCACCAGCATATCATGTCCTTACCATTTCCCTTTCTAGTCCCTGAATTCAAATCACTGAACAATTGGGCCATAAGTAATCATAGCTTGATGAATGGTAGAACATACTTCTTTTGCCTGTCGAGATTCATGATGGCATTTGATCGCACAAGTTCGTTCCTTGGATTCAAATATTCTGGAGCCTTGAGGTGAAAAACAAATACTTGTAAAGGTAGGGAAATTGGAGGGTCTTTTCCCATGCCATCATCAAATCGGGCATAAGGTGCACTATTTTCCTCTTCCTCCATACAATTGTATCAACATCTGAAATCTAACCAAAAGTAACGCATGCATCTCAATGCTTCCGACTGGTGCAATTGTGAAACTTACTGCTTGGGTTTATAAAATATATCGGACTCTGTGATGAAATATTTGCAGTCATAAGGGAATCCAGTTATACGAGGCGGTACCATAGGCATCACAAAAACTAGTGAAGCATGCATTTGATCTTGGCCTAATCCCACAGAGAATGCGCATGCGACCTTTTCCTTTCCTAGAGTTTGTTGGCATTTGTAAGAAGGGTTTGCACCAAGAATCTTCCTTCTCTTGCATTGATTCATCTAGTGACTCTTCATATGATCTATCAAAATCATGCATCAAAGATAAAGACTCATGAAATGATTTAGAAGGAAGCTTTTGTCCAGACCCTTTGGAAACATCAGGTGCTAGCAAGGAAATGCCCGCGAATACAATCGTAGTAATTGGATCAAGATTTGGCAAAAGAACAGAATGCACTCCAACAACACCTGAAACAATCGCATAAGGAAGAGGAAGCAGTTGATGACAATAGGATCTGTCATTGTTCCTTCCAAGTATTCAAATCCCTCTTTCCCCTTTTCAAACCCAACAAGGAAGATGTTGCCAAAAAACAACAATAAGCGTAGTGGCAAGAAGCACACTTCTTGTGACCTTTCCTTCAAGAACAAAATAAGAAAATGCCACATTAAATATAATTTGCACAGACCCCAGCACTGCCAGAAGTGATTGTGCTGCATATCCAAAGGAAATGAAATTAAGGCAATTTCCTAGAGAAAATAAAAGCATCCAACACACCAGGACCGAAAGTGTATTATTGTCTTAAAGTCTGATTTGGAAGATATTGATGTCCCTGTTGTTGTTTCGAGGCGGATTTTCTCTGTTTGACAGTATGCAAAAAAAAATGCCTTTTTCAAGCTGAAAGATGGTTGGGACAATTGGATCCACAACAACTCGATAACCTTTATCGGACACATTCATTCTTATGTCTGTGGGTTCGAAACTTCCCACGCTTTGGCAGACCCGATGCATATATACAGGGGATTGGGTGGAGAATTTCTTGGCATCACACTTGGAAATTCCCTTTGATAAGTTCGACCTTTTGTTAGCCAAGATATCATATACTCCAATTCATAGCACGTTCCCCCTTTTTTTTTCTTTAAAAACCCAAGATATGGCATGAGGATAATCTCAAAGAAGGTTTAGTATGATTAAATATTAGGATAGGACATGGGATTAAGTGAGAATGGGGATATGGCCATGAAACAATATTTTAATCATAACCAAAATGAAACTTTATATTACCTTTATGATGTAAGTAAATATTGGAGGGATATGAGTATACTACTTTGGAAAGAGAATCATGAGAACATACAGAAGTAATATGAAGGGTTTATCACATGAATGAATTTAGATAATTGGTTTACTTTTCTTTATTTAAAAAGGTCATAGCAAAAAAAAGGTGTATGGGAAATGAGAGCCAAATGAGATAGTTCCAGAATTTCAACAAATCAACAAATATACCAATATTGTATCATGTGCAACCTCAAAATTAATCACTGACCATCTTCTTTTAATGTGTAGCAGCGACTCAGCGGGAACATGCGAAACTTTGCGCAAGCAAGTGCGAATAAGGCGGGACTATATATCAACTAAAGTGATATAAGGGTCTTTGGACAAGTGTGTCACAAAATCTGCTTAGTAGTAAGTCAAGTGTCACAANTGTAGCAGCGACTCAGCGGGAACATGCGAAACTTTGCGCAAGCAAGTGCGAATAAGGCGGGACTATATATCAACTAAAGTGATATAAGGGTCTTTGGACAAGTGTGTCACAAAATCTGCTTAGTAGTAAGTCAAGTGTCACAAAATCTTCTTAGTAGTAAGTCAAGTGTCACAATAAATTCACTTACAGACAATGCACCAATATTTAATGAGAAAACGAGAAACTTTGCAAAAGTAGTGTGACTAGAGAGGGAGCCTGGCAACGCTTTGCCGACTAAGTCCTGTTGACAAAAACCGTCGTCAACAAGGTTGTCCTCATATTTTTGGTGATATTGTATTGGTTGGGAGGGCTGTTTTTTCCCTCGTGATTTCTAATGTTAACAAGTTTACTTAACATAATTATTATGTCTCTTGTGTATTGATGATTAATCTACGATCTTGTTGTTTCCGTTGCATATGTTTTCAGTTAAGAATTTCAGTGTAAAGTTGTTCAATGATAATTATATCACTAGGAAGCAATTTCTGGATCTGAAATTAGTCACATAGATTTTCATGAGAAAATTGAAAACCTACACTATAGGGTGTTTGTGATTCATAGCGATATTGTTACATGTCTTCTAGAGTTCAGTGTTGAGCAGTAGGGAGTGTGTAAAGTGTATGCACTTGGCAAGAATGCCAAGTTTTCTTTTCCAAGAAGTGAGAGTAGGCCCAAGGGGATATTAGATCTTATACATTCAGATGAGAGTGGGATGATGTCAGTAGCATCAATGCAGGGAACATCGTAGTATGTGACGTTCATTGATTATTTTTCTAGGAAAACCTAGATCTTCTTTATGAATACCAAGGATGAGGTCTTCAATAAGTTATAGGAGTTCAGGGCTCATGTGGAGAACCATAAAGGGAAGAATATCAAGGTCTCAAAGTCGAATAATGGGGGATAGTACACCTTTAACGACTTCAAGTATTTCTGCAAGGAGGTAGGGATCAAGAGGGAGATGAGAGTCTCATACAACCCTCAATAGAATGGGGTTGTAGAGAGAAAGAATTGGTCCCTCATTGATTTTTCCATGGATATGATACATGATTAGGAGTTTCCTATATTTATTTGKGTARAGGTAYGAAACACGACAATATATGTGCAAAACATGAGTCCTCACATGATATTTTTGGGATAAGAATGTGGAGGAGGCATTCTCAAGGGTGAAGCTAGAGATAAGACATTTAAGGATCTTTGATTGTCCAGTCTAAAACTATGTGCTTGTGGAGAAGAGTATGAATTTGAAGCCTTCAAGACAAAAGGGTATATTTGTGGGGTACAACAAGACCTCAAAGGATTACATGATCTTCATACCAACACAACGAAAGAAATTTGTGAGCATAGATGTTAAGTTCGAGGAGAACTTGGCATCTAGAAGATATTAGGAGTCAACATAAGTGATAGAGGATGATGAGCATCAAGATCCAAAGGATGAGAATCAATCAACAACTTCTAGTTCATGGAGTCAAAATTCAGGTGGGGAGGAGAAGTTATCCCCTTCCAGTTATTTCAGACGACTTGAGTGGCTATTGCAAACATTAAGGGATGTTTGTGAGGCTCCTAGGAGTGCATTCAGGGAGAGAAGGTCTCCAAGGAAGTTTCCTAACTATATGGTTCTTATGAGTAGCAACATTGATGTTGATCCTTCCAGTTTTGAGGAAGCAACAAATAAGAAGGTTTGACGAGATTCCATGGTGGAGGTGTACACCTCTATTATGAGGAATGATGTTTGGGACATAGTGTTGAGATCAGAGGGGAAGTTTGTTGCGAGTTCTAGGTGGCTCTACAAGATCAACCATGTTGCAGATGGTAGCAACAAGAAGTTCAAGGTGAGGTTCATGGTGAGAGGGTTCTCCCAAAAAGAGGGAGTGCACTACGAGGAGACATTTTCTCTAGTCACAAGGTCTGCTTCTATTCGAGATGATATTTCTATTTCTTTAGTTATGAGGTCGATCATTCACCAGATGGATGTGAATATAAATTTCCTCAATGATATTATTGAGGATTAAGTATATATAGAGAAACCTCATGGATTTGAGGTACATGAGAGGGATTTTCATGTGTGTAGGCTTAAGAAAGCCTTATACGGACTCAAACATGCACCCAAGGTATGATATTATATGATTCATAGATACTTGTTGAGTATGGGATTTAAAAAGAGTGAAATGGATCCTAAATTGTACTTCATATATGTTGGGGATGATCCACTCATATTGGTGTTGTATGTGGATGATTTGTTTCTCACAAGTGTAGAGGATCTTATTGGAGGGTGCAAAGTAGATTTCACTACTAAGTTTGAGATGCAATACATTGGCTTGATGCATTATTTATTAGTGTTAGAGGTATGGTAGGTATGAAGAGAGATATTCCTTAGATAGGGGAAGTACGCAGTAGAGATCTTGAAGAGATTCAAGATGGAGGATTGTAGACCAATGACTACACCTATGGTTACCAATCTGAAGAACATTGCCACTTCAGATTCAGAGTTGGTGGATCCCAGGATATAAAAGCAACTGATAGGGTCCTTGATGCATTTGGTCAACACTAAACCAACTATATATTTTGTTGTGAACACCTTGAGTCAGTTCATGGTGGAGCCGAGGAAGGTGCATTAAATAGAAATGAAGCATGTGCATAGGTACTTGAGAGGTACAATGGAGTATGGGTTGAGGTATTTTGGAGGTGATGGAGTGAGGCTGCATGGATATTCATGGTGGATCCAAGACAAGTGCATTGGATAACAATGAAGCATGTGCTCAAGTACTTGAGAGGTACAATGGAGTATGGGTTAAGGTATCTTGGAGGTGATGGAGTGAGGCTGCAGGGATATTCAAACTCAAATTGGGTAGGGAGTGCAGTAGAATTTTTTTTTTTTAGTGAGTTGAGTTTTATTTAAAGAAATTACTTTATTAACATTAGTGAATTAAATAATATCCATTGATGTCAAGTGAGGTGAGAAGTAATATCAACCATCAATCACTTTGGAGATTAGGGTTAGGTCATAAATCAATGTTATAAAAGAATGGAAAGGGTGAAGGAGAAGACACCTGATACTTGTGTGGGACATTGAGAGATTGTTTGACATAGAGAGCAAAGAAGGATTTTTTCTCAAGGATTGGATCATGAAGGACTGTAATGTAAAGAGATATTGGATAGGTGGAAAAGGACTTCCATCTAAATATCTAGGCCAAAGGAAGAGAGATAGAAAGTGTGTAGTAGAAGGATCGATCGCCATAGACAACACATGTATTATGGTATGAGTCACATATATAACACATGTTTCAATGTATAAGATTAATTCAAACCAAACTCATCCATAATAGACAAGCATATGTAAAGATACATAAACTAGAAGGAGATAGGTCAAGCATATATTAATGAGAACATTAAAAAGACACTTACAATTTGTAGATGTAGTTGCAGCAACCTCTCCAAGTCCTCCTCATCCATCCCGTGCACGATTTTCCCAAGATCATAAGTTTGATACCCAAAAGCTTCCTCCCAAGTTCATAAGTTTGATACCTCAAATATGCCTTACTCTTCTCTATGGAAATCTCTCATTATATAGGATTTGAAGGCTTAACCACCATGGGGAGGATCACTCATTAGATCCACTAAAATGGGATCTCCAAGATATTTGAGAGAAAATATCTCTTAAGGATTTTAGGGAGGAAATATGTTGGCCCTCGACCAAGTTTTGAGGAAACCTTGGTCAGGTTTGGACCACCTTTTGGACTTTGATGCAATGGTCGAAGATGGAGCGCCCAGGCAGAGTTGAGATCGCGGATCTCACTTGTTTTGCAGGATATGTGGACCCAACAAGGGGTTATTTAGGTTTTTGTAATGGGTTATGGGATGTCGACCCATGGGTTTACCCATGTTTAGGCCTTTTTGTAAGGAATTGTAAAAGTATAAATAGATAAGAATGTATGGTAGAAGTAGATAGAGATAAGAAGAAAAATCTTGGTGGCTAAGTGCAAGTAGTTATGAGTTTCTTTGTGCAAAATAATGTGTATGTAAGGCTCTGTGCTCGATAGAGAAGTTTGCCTTGTGCCCTAACTTAGTTTTGGGAAGGAGGATTTGGCGTTCAATGCACAGATCTCATGTCTGATGCGAAGCTCGACTCTGTGGCTTAGTGCATAGGAGAGAATGAATGTAAGATATTGAATAATAATAAATAATACGAAGTAGTTGGTGGATGTAGCCCCACACTGGGGTGAACCACATATATCTTGTGTCTTTGATGTGCTTTGTGCTGTATGATTCTTGTTATTTATCTGCTTAGTGCCTTGATTGTTATGTATGATAGATAGATCCATTATTTCTTAGTGATTTACTTGTGTTAATAATGAATAGATGTTAGATCTAACTTATAATGCTAAGTGATAATGGTATATTGTCAATATTTACTACGTCGATCTATCCTTGGCTATGTTTTGTGATGTTAATTAAGCTAGTGAACCAATGCATATTGTTCCTAATTGTTAATAGAATACCCTGTGAAGTGTATTATCATAGACCTGTGTCCCATCTTGGTTATAGACACCTACGTCCTGTAACCCCCCTTGCTTCTACCTCGGGTGAGACTTTGTCTGCTTCGCAGGTGTTGCCAAAAGGGTCGGTAGTTAGGGTTTTGTTGGTGCGTTGTTGAAGCATTGAGCACTGGGTTTTCCCCTTTGCCAACAAATGGTTCCATTGTTGGGACTTGAAACTATGATTGTTGGGAACTAAAGTAAAGAAAAGAGAAGCTCTGTGCATAGATCTGTTGCTGAAGTGCACAATACTCTACTTGACTTGCAAAGCTATGTTCTAAGAAATAAATCCGAATTGAAGAAAAGAGGTAAAGCTTGGTGCTTTGATAAGAGTAAGATAAGTGAAATTTTTTGTCACCAAAGCATTAATTTAGGTATGTTTAATAGATTTTGTCCTAGTCTGAGGGCTAGGGTGCAGTTGGAAGAAAGAGTTGATCTAAGTAAATTTAATAGAAATGAAGAAAGATATGTCATTCCTATGCATAGAAAGAGTTTTTGGACTAATAAGTGGATGCTGGAACCTAGAAAGATTTTTTGCAGATTGCAGGTCCAACACGGTGATCCTAGTGCGTAGTACAAAAGAGGTTGGGGAACGTTTAAAAGAAAAACAAGATTGACTTTGTGCTATAATTGTAGAAGATCGGGACATCTTGCTAAGGAATTCCCTGGCACAGGTCCTACTTGTCTTTGTTGTAAGATTGTTGGTCATGAGGTTGAGGATTGTCCAAGGATGATTGCTAAAGTCGAAAGGATGAACATAAGACAAGAAAACTATGAAGAAATTCAACA
>SNQJ01S0020380.1:19600-45529 GCA_010110895.2 Picea sitchensis | reverse complement strand
ATATGGAATATCTATTGCCATTGACATGTTGTTGGATGGAAGTGTATTTAACTGGTCTTTTATCCATGAAACACATGGGCAACATGTGTAAAAAACAAGAAAACTAATATGGAAAATATGTGAAAAAATTGGCTTTGTTGAAAGCCAAAAATCAATTTGAAAAGGTGACTTACTTGTAAGTAATTGTTTTACACTAGTTATATAATGTGTTGTTAGGTAGGAAGTGAATATTGTTCATTTCTCTTCATTTATAATTGTAGCTTGAAATGGTTATGCATGAATAAATTGCTACTTTGAATGGAAACCTCTAGAATCATAAACCATGGATGACTCTGAACATGGTAGCCGCAACGACAATTACCAAGTAAAAATGATATATATTTAGTTTGTTGGAAGCTCTTTAAATGGTGAATTTATGTGCTAAGAATCAAATATGATGGATATAGATTTCAATTCTGGAATAAAATGATTAATGGTTGAAATTTGAGTTAGAAATTTTAATGATAAATGAGTTATCATTAGTTTGTTGGATATTTTAGTAAATTGAGATTCTCTATTTGTGAATTTAGGCATTATAGGTGCAGATTGCTATTTGTGAACTCAAAATATACAGTAGTAGATTGAGGTTGAGTTTTGTAGATAAATTGTATGGGATTTCCACACAAAAAATCCCACGATATTACCCAAGCCAAACATTTTCCTTAGGCATGCATTCTTAATGGTGTAACCAACAAATTTACCCAAATTTACCAAATAAACACAAATATTTTTAGTCATTGTAATGTATTGTTTTCATTGTAATTATTGATGTTGGCAAAGTATTTGGTGGAATGTCTAAACCAAAATCACTCAATCACTCTATTTTCATGGTTGGGTTAATATCCAACAACATTAATTTTAAGAGGAAATTGTTCATAGCAGTTCGATATTGAGATTGAATAGCCAAGACAAGAATCGATTCCATGCTAAATCGATTGGGGAAAATTATGGAATTAAAGTGTTTGTTAAAACAGATCAACTAGAATATTTCATATATTCATGCCAAGTGTTCGAAGACAACCTTGAATCAATAAATCCGTGATTGAATTTTTTTTACTATCATAGATAATTATCATGAGTCTAATTTGGTTCGAATCCTTTCTCATTACCTACAAATAATAATTTAATAGGTTGGGTGGATCGGTAGTATCATCGGTACCATCACAAAGCACTGTGAATGAAATATTGCTACCTAACCATTATAATCATAGATGCTTCCTTCCAAACATTTATTATTTTCAATATTATATAAAGTTAAATACTACCCACCCTATTGCAAATCATTTGCAAATTTGAAAAAGAAGAGCATGCACACAAAGTGTTTAACAAAACCTCTCTACTTGAAAATTTCTTTGGCAAGTATGCCAATTGTTTTCTATTATTTTTAATAGCTAGGTTTTGATTGACAATGATTTGAATGGTGTATTTCGATACCAATCCATTTATGACTGAAACACAACCATTTTTTGGCACCAAATTTTATTGGTAAAACCAAATACAAAAAGATCCTTACGGAATTATAAAAATTATCAAATTTTCAAATTTTATTGGTAAAACCAAATACAAAAAAATCCTTACAGAAAAAAAAAAACTATCAATTTTTTTTCTAATGCATGTATTATGTTGCATGTATTATGTTGTGGTTGAAATGTTATTTAAGAGATTGTAAAAAAGATCCTTACAAAATAAAAAACTATGAATTTTTTTTTCTAATGCATGTATTATGTTGTGGTTGAAATGTTATTTAAGAGATTGTTGGGATGGCCATTGTTTGCATTACCACCCATTCTTTCTACAAACATCAAGCCTTTGAAAAAATTGATAGAGGCAAATGGATGCATTTGAGAACAAAATGAAATTAATAACTTCCATTCTTATCATAGGCTTATATCTTCTTTGGCAATGTCTCTCATTATATCGAGATTCAATCCATGGATGTAGCAAACCCAAGAAAGTTAAATGACAAAATTAGATAATCTTTCTAATTTATTTTAGATACCCCGTCATATTTTTATTTTATTAATATTCTTAATCTTCTCAATTATACATTTTTTTTTACATGTTATTATTATTATTTTTTAAACCACAATTGGGGAAATTATATATAAGTCTCTGCTTAGCTCGGAAGTTCCAGCTGATAAATCAGAAGAATTTGCCTCCTCGGGCTTTTGTTCCCTTGTGTTCCCTAGCGTTCCCTTCGGTTCATGAGTAAAGAGTTATGAAAAAGGGTTGTAGCGGAGCTAAACAACACTAGTACATCCAACTGAATGTCTTCAAAATTTAGACAATTAGAGCAGTTCCAAGCCAAAATATAAAGCTTATGTTTGTTTGTTGGCAAAATTTCCTAATATTTAATGTTACTTTAGATTCTATAAAAGCTACCTAATATAAATATGACTTTAAAAAACATAGCCTAATTGGAAAACGTGACAACTAGCGGCCTCTTCTAGGCCCATATTCGTTGGCAATATTTCTTGTTCCCCTGTCTCCATGTATTCAAAGAGAAACACACTATATCCTCCTCTTTGAATTCTCCTTGTCTAGAATTCGTTGATACTCTCAGGTTGGAAGCCCTTGAATAAGAATCTATGCTCAAATGGAGATTTCTAAGCTTTGCACTTTTTGCCTCAAGATTTGCAATTTGTTGCTTTAATTGGACCATAGTGCCCATGATGGAAGCAATTTGGAAGACCTGTTCATTTTCATGCATCTTGGATGTAACAATAAAAATGGAAGACTTATTGTCCTATATCATTTCCTCATGAGTCCTTCAGACTCTTCTCATTTCTTGTTGGGATCTATAATCCATAATTGTTGGATTGATATCAACGTGCCTAAGGAAAATAGAGACCTGGAATGAACTACTTAAACAAAGGTGCAAAGGTGAACACATAATATCCCTTGTTAAACTAGTGAAAACCATACAGTAGCAAATCCAAGAACCACATTGCTCAACCCACGCATTCAGAGCACTAGGAATGTGAAATTCACATAGAAAATCTATGTTCCAATAGGGATAAGTTGCTCGAGCCCAAAATACCTGCAAACCATAAAAAAACATAACACCAAACATACAAAGCTTGAAGAAATATAAAGCTAAATACCATAGATGAGAAATCAAAGGTTTCAGATTCACCAACATAGAAGAAATGACAAATTGAGAGGTCACTGCATCATAATCCCAACGATTGATGATGGAGGTGAGAGGAATCCCACGAGTTGTCCTAATATCTACACAACGACTCACCATTATTCCACCTCGACTAGAGTTAAAACCCACCATCAATTCAAAATTGCAAGACCTCACCTATCTAAACATGTTTCAAGGGGGTGTGGGTCTCATCGCGTTTATGGAAAATCTTTAGTAGAAGGGTTGTCTCATATTTGACATGTGGCTCATTAAATTGGAGGTACTTGCCATTATTTGAATTAAAGAGCTTAATGTCTGGTTTGATATGCTAATGTATCATTAACCCTTGAAACTCCCATTTTCATCCATGTAGCTTCATTAGCAAGAGAGTCGGCAACAACATTGTTCTACCTCAAGACTTGAAAAAACTTTATTTTATGAAATCTTGTGACCCATTGAGAAATCTAAACCAAAATTGATGCAATTTTGTAGTCGGTTGAAGAAGATTTTTTGCACATCGATTGAATGATAACATTTGAATCACCTACAATGATGAGAGAGGTTATATTCCTATCCAGTGCCAATATCAATCCATGCAACAATGCATATGCTTCGGCCTAATTATTGGAGGATATTTTGAGTCCCCATGCGTAGGATAGTTCTATTTTTAATAATAATAATCTATTTTTTAAGGTCACGACCAAGCCACACCAAATTGGTGTATGAGACCCCCTTGTTTGTGGGACAAGGGACCCCCCTCTGCCCAACAATTTTGACTGGTAAAGTCTACGGAGGTATACATACCCTACCCCCCCTTTGGATTTTAACTTGTGACCTTTTAAGAGGAAACGCATGTTCTAAACCATTAGGCCCACTCATGCTGTACTCCAGGATTAGAGATTGTTACATTATTTTGTCCTTGCTTCTAAATTTTATTAAACTAAATAGACTAATTTCTATTAAAAAACATTACTAAAAGATGTGTGCAATGGTAAAGGCCATCTAAGCTCCGCGTTTTTATTTATGTATTTATATAATGAATATAATTTTGAATCTTTTGTCTGTATTAAATATGAATTGTTTTACAACTAGTATATTAACTTTGAATTATCGAGCGTTGAGAAGGATATAAAAAAAGAGTAACAATCTTAATGTAGTTAATTAATTTTTATAAACTCATACCTCAAGTTTGTTTGAATCTCTCCATGTTTAACAAATCCAATATTAAAACCGATTTATGCTATTTTTATTTTTCAAATTTTATTTATTATCAAGTCGACCTTTTTTTTTTTATCTTTTTTTTTTTTTTTTTTATAGTATACACATTATTACAAAGTATAATTTAACTATGTTATAGAATGTTCATTATACACATTATTACAAAACATAATTTAACTATGTTATAGAATGTTCTTGATAAACATTGTGTATGAGCTTTTGAAATATCCAACATTTCAACTGTACACTTCACATAATTTAATAAAAAAAATTCTATACCAAAACACATGAGAATAAGTATAATCATTTTAATGTGATTCAAAAACAATATGTAATTTGTTTCCACTCAAAGGTGAATCCTTTTTTCCAAGGAAAAATTGTATAATTACTATCTCATTCACAGAAGGATTTTATACATCAAATGTGCATGTGGCACTAAAAAAAACTCTTTTGAAAGTATAAAATTTAGGATTTATATAAAAAAGAGAATCTCTTGTTCATCCTACTTAAATTGTTCATCCTACTTAAATGGAATTTTCCATTAGCATAACCTTTTTAGGTTTTCAATATGAAACAATCAATTGAAATTAACGGATCTTTAATTGTAATATAAAGTCATAAAAAGCTTGACCATAGTTTGGAATTGCCCTCCTTCAGTTGGAGGAAACTAGTCAAATAAGGCACTGGTTATGGTTCCAATCTAGACTCTAGCTTCGATTTCTTGTAATATGGTGTAATTTGGAGAGAGAGCTTCTTTAGAAAGAGAAATAATGTTTAAGTTGTCTTCTCTATAAATACGTAAAAAAAAAAATGGTCAAAGTTCCTTTTATTTCTTTTAAACATTCCATTATAGGGACTAGAGTCATGTTTCACAAGTTGTTTTACCATTATTCCAATCTATCACAATTTTGGAATCGCCCATGGTTTGTACCAAGGCCACTCCTCTCTCAAAATGCACACTTAATTGATAACCGTAAAGCATTTAAGTCTACCCAATTGTTTGTTCCTTCTCTCATTTGTGCCTTGAAAAAATAATTTATGATTCTCCCCAAAGAACAATATGCCTCCTACCTTAGTTTTCCCAAGCTTACCCTAACACACTCCATTGAAATATCCCTATGCATAAGATTTATCAATTAATGGGGTGCATGAGATAACCCTACTATTAGAGTATAATGCTTACTTGATGTAAAAATAAAATAGATACATTGTAATGGTAGCATAACTACTTTACCAATGATATAAAAGTGGATCAATCCCCTTGTATCAATTGACTTCATTGTAATAAAAACATATCTTTTACACAAGTCCACTGATTGTGTTTCTAATCATGTTTGCAAGTTTTCTTGTATATTTAGAAATATAACAAGGTACTAGACCAGAGAGATCCATAGTACAAAGTTGGGATATAATTTGTTGCCACCAAATTTGGAGAATAATCAAGCCACTGTAATTTTGAGATCATGGTCAAAGATATAACAAATTTTGTGCATTGATGGAAAAGAGAAGGAAACTCGAATTAACATTTTTGAGAAGACTGAATGTGGTATGCTTGCAAGCGTAAAAGATACAATTGAGACACAAGAGTTTGTAGAATTCAAAAGTATTTTAAATTTTCGGTTTGATTATCCAAAGTAAATATATATAGAATCATAGACAATTTTTATTCTTGAAATAAGAGGGGGTAAAGACAAAAAACACATTTTTTAGAAGACTTTAAACATAAATTTTCTTTTCGAGAATATGTTTGAAAATGAGATCCCATATGAACCATTTCCCCTCATGAAAGATTAAAAAAATGATGATAATCTCAGTTAAAAAAAAAGGCAACATGAATTGTGGCAGAGAAGCCTTTACCCCTGTGCCTAATTAGGACAAAGGACAATAAAAACAAATAATGATTTTATGGTTTAAGAGGCCCACACTTTGTAGACAAGGAAGGGATCGAGTGTAGGTGATGCCTAACATGGTTTGTTTCCCAATATTTCGAGAGTTTGTGGATCTTAGGAATTATTCCTCAATAATGGGGTTGTGAAACATGCATGCGGATTGTTGACGAATAATTTAATTCAGGAGATTCATGAATCAAGAGTTCAGGGAGGTGGAATTCGAGAACTTAGGAATTTGGCTCGAGAGATACACATTTACGAGGGTTATGAGGTAGCTTGATAGAGCCCTATTAAGTCCAAGCATTGTTTGTCAAAAAGAAGTATCTGAAAAATGGTTTAGCCAATGTTTTTTAATTGTACTATAAGCCTTACGAGGGGGTGTTAGAGTATAAGGCTTACTTGATGTAATGTAATAAAATGATACTTAGATCATATTTAAATAAAGTAGTTATATTGTAATGATAACACAACTACCTTGCCAGTGATATAAAAGGGGATCAACCCCATTGTATCAATTGAATTCATTGTAATAAAATCATATCTTCTAACACCTAGGGGGTTTTACTTTTCCAGGCTTCCATATCCCTTCATAATGCACTCCCTGGATTGACTGCAATTCCTTGTTTTGGAAAGCTGTGTCATTTCTTGCCAATCACAAATCCCAAAGGATCGTGCAAGGTAAAGCTCTATGTTCCTTCAATGCCTTGTCCTTGAACTAGGTACCCATGCTTACCTCCACTATAGCTCCTTGACACTTTCCTTTATCCCCTGTCATCTTAAGGATTTCTTTCCAAACCTCTTTAGTAAAGGAACAATCTATGAACAAACGAGAGTTTGTTCCTCATATTTTTTACAACATATGCATCTTCCTCTAGACATTGCAAGGCTCTGTTTTAATAATTGTCTTGTGTTAAAATTTTGTTTATAGTCACAAGGTAGATAAAGATTATTGTCTTTAAAAGAGACTTAATTTTCTAGATAGGTGTCCACCACCTCTTTTTATCTGCTTCTTCCTCATTATCAAACTTAGCTTGATACCTAACATTATTGTGAATCTACCTCCTAAACTATTGTTGGACCATACTAGCTCATCATGTACTTCATTAAGACTTATAACACTTTGTTTTAGCCTATGTACATATTGTGACCATAACTCGACTTCTTTCCCTTGTAATCCCAACCTATTTTCTTCTTTCTATCCTTGACTCCAAATAGAAGTGTTTTTTTGGATATGCTACTTTTGCCATGAAATGAACCCCATTTGAGTTAAGAGAGATTATTATGGGTCCTAGGAGTCTATACAAACCTACACAACCAATCCAAGGGTCCTATCATACCCTCACATTTGACCCAGTCCCTACTCTCCATGCCAACCATTTTCCTACTACTGGAAAATGTTTTACTATCGTCTTATGTATTATAAAGCCTCTTGTAATGGATTTTTGTATTATAAAGCCTCTTGTAATGGATTTTTTTATGGCTTTTTCATCCAAACCTCAAGGGATCATGGAGCAATGTATTTCAAAAAAATCACTTCCTCCCATAAAACAACTTCTTTAATTTACCTCCATAAGCTTTTCCTTGCCAAATCTTGACCAAAATGATGAATGTTTTTCCAATCCCCACTACCTAGCTTCTTTAGTTTAACTAGCTTCTTCCATTTAACTAAGGGAATGCTTTATCTCTCCCTTTTTCCTATCCATAAAAAGATGAAGCATTTATTTCTTATTTTTTCTAGCTTGCCTTTAAGGATGTAAGCTAATGAATTCCAATACACAGGAATTACCTCCAACATGATTTCACCAATGTAAGTCCACCTCCTTTAGAAAGCCATATGTAGCCCCAATTAGTCACTATGTTTTCCACTTTTTCATAGAGCTAATGCCAATCCTTAAACCTATAATCATTTGGCTTTAACTATAAACCCAAATACTTGACTCCATTATTAAAAGGGGTAGCCTTAAAAGGAAGGATTCGTAGGCTCCTACCTTCCCTATCTTTCTCAATATTATTGAATAGGATATTGGATTTGTTTTGACATACCTCCATCCCCATTGCTTTGCAATATAGATCCAAAATATCCTTATAATTGCATGCTTCCCTTGCAATTTAACATCATGTACGGAGAGTAAGTGAGTTAAAAAAATAGATATGCCAATATTAATTTATTTTATGCCTCCTCTCTTGCATTCTCTTACTAGTCTACTAAACCCATCAACTACCAATAGGAAAATGAAAGAAGACACCGAACATCCTTGTCCAAACCCCCTGAAGGGAGTTAAAAAATGGGAAATCGACCCATTGATAAGGAGGACAAAAGAGACCAAAGATAAGCATCCCATAATCCAATTCACTAACTGCAAATGCATCCCAATATGAATGAGCATAAGCCTTGAGTACAACCATTTACCTTGTTGTAGGCTTTTGATAGGTTGATCGTGAGTACCATGGATAACATTATTTTTCTTTTTATCGAATGTAGGCTCTCTTGTGCCACCCCAATTGCATCTTGAATCTACTTGTTATGTAAAATTCAAACTGCTCTTGAGAGATGGTAGCTGAGAATACCTTTTTTAGCCTTGTGGTTATTACCTTAGCAATGATTTTATAGACAGTGTTGCATAGTGATATGGGCCCAAAATCTTAAAACCTTATGGATTGTTTTTCTTAGGAATAAGGGCTATGAATGTCGAATTGATAGAGCCAAACACTTTTCTTGATACTCTTGACTCCTCCACCACTCTCAAAATGTCTTCTTCTAACAACTCATAAAATCGAAGGGAAAAATTCCATTGCCCATCCATTTGGACCTAGACTTTTGGACTTTTGAAAAGACTCTATTGCTGCTCTAAGTTCTCCCTTTGTTAACTTTGCTCTTACTTCTTCATTTTTCTCCTAATATATCAACATGGGGAAAGAGGATGTCATTTTTATAATTTCTTTAATATTTTCCAGGGGGGATGCATTCTTAATAAATACATTGAAAGTGAAAAACTCCCTCCTTCGACATCTCTTCAAATCTTTCCTTGAGGGGTTCTTTAATAATCATGGTTTAATCTTTGCCCAAGGATATTCCTACTCTAAGGGTGCCCTCAATTATCTATTGCTTGCCTTCCATAATTTAATTTTCCACTTTTTTCTTTGTTAGGGGCATGCACTATTTTCTACCCACACTTGTTCGATGGACATTATCTAAACCTAGGCCTCCTTATATGCCTCTATCCTCTACAAAGGCTTCTCCTTTCTTGGACCTCAATCAAAACATGCAAGGTTTCCCACCAAAACCTTAAATACTCAAAACTAAATTAAGACTTGAAGGACCAGTAGCATGTGACATGGATTTCATAGCCCCATTTTTTCTTGATAAAGGAAAGGAAGAACTTGGATCTTGAGTAAAGTTTGAAGTTGGCAAATAGGATTGGGATTCTAAGGTATCAAGGGTATCCCCAAGGAGACCTACATTCACCTTCATTTCTTTTACCAGACCATGATTAAGGGATGTGTAATTCTCAGAAAGAGAGGGATATAGATTTGATGGCTTACCTTCTTCCTTTAAATTCAAAATTGAGGCCTACTCCTCGCTTTCTACATGCCCCTTATGCTTGGATTCTTCTTCATGTTCTGGCAACAAAGTGGTAACATTTTCAGGTTCTTTTGGTTCTTCATTTTCCTTTGGATCAACTATGTCATTTTCCATGACTTGGCCTTCGGAGTTTTTTAAAGAAACCGATATATCCCTTATAAACTCTACATCTACTGCCCCAACCACCTCCATGGAATTTGAATTTCCCCTCAAAAAATTTCTTTCTCCACAATTTTGTGAACTTCTAGTTTCTTGTTCTTCCACACCCATCTACTTCCCTACTTTGGGCATTTTTCTACCAAATGACCATGGATGTGGCAATTAACACAACAAAAATGGATTTTCCAATAGTCCAACACTAAATTGTAACTCTTGTTCCCTATCACAAGTTCCATTAAATCTAGAAGATCGCCCCTTAAATCCATTTCTACTAAAATATTGACTACAACCTTGTATGTATTTGATGATTTTTTTAATCTAAATCTATGAAAGCCCCCAAGCTATTATTTATTACTTTCAATACCATTTTGTTCCATAATTCTAAAAGCATACTTGGAATTTTAACCCAAATTCATTGTGATAATCTTCCTTTCCTGCCTCAGACTAAAATTAGGGGTCCATCCCCTCAAGGTCACCGTAGTAGAACCCTGTAATTAGTTCCCTAGTCGAATCTTTGTCACATCATCCCCGATTGAAATTCGAAGGGAATCCAACCCATGGATAAAACATTATGTATTGGCACATAACCAAGTTTCCTTTTCCACACCTTTTACATCCATCAATATAGAGATTTCTTAGACACCATAATACCATAAAACCTCCCAATTAGAGCTATTTTTCTCAATGCCATAACCTCCCCCATGTTCGCGTCTTCACCCAACATCGATTTGACCTTGTCTTGTTTTACCCTCATGCATTTTTTCCTTTTTCTTGTCAGCCTGGCCTCTAATTGTGAGCTCCTTCTCTCTTGTGAAACTCTCATTAATTCCTCGAGACCGAGGGAACTCAACCCTAAACCTCTTCCATGGTTGTGGCTATAACATAAGTCTCCACCTCCAAATTTGTCCTCTGCTTGGTGATAGGATTTGGAGGTTTCCTTAAAGTGATATCTCATATGGGTTCAAACATAGGTGTACTCTCCAATGTGCAATGAAGGTGTGTTTATGGATGCATCTCCTCTATCTGTTCTATGTTGCATCTAGTCTATCTCGTACCCTTAATTCTTTTACTTCTCTATGTTTTTGTCAAATAAGGAGCCTTGAAACCTTTGCCATCTAGCTTTGTATTAGACCCCCACACCTCTTTACCTTCAATTGACTTTAGGCTCGGTATGACATTCACTTCTATATCCTCCTTAAGTAAAAAAATTACTTTATCGAATATAAAGGAAGACTCCAATACTTTAGAAAAAACCTTGGTCACATTAGGATTTGAAGGTATATGAATTTTTAGGTAGAGACTTTTAACCTAAACTTGTCTCCACTCCCAACCATAGATTCAATCCCTTTGTGTCTTGTCACTGGAATAACAATTCCTATATCGACCCAAAGATAGACTTCCCTAGCTCCTCCTCTCCTTCCACAAAGTAATTCTATTAAGTCCTCCTCCTCCATCATGTTCTTCTTTCATTTCATGAGAGAGGGAAATACTTGAGATGTGTTAGGTTAGGGAATTTCAAATGCGAATCCTAATCAATGTAGCTTAGACATAAGTTTTAAATATTTTTTATAATATTATAATTTTGCATATTATGGCACATAATTTAGGTTTTTCACAAGATGTTTTCTATTATCATTGTGTTGTAATCATGTTCTTTCCATATTACAATATAATGTAATGAATTTTCAATACCCTAGATTTATTTGCAAAAAATCTCCTAAGACTTGCACTTAGCTTTAATTAACACAACTTGCTCACACTAAGTAAATAACTCGCAAATTATCTAGAAAATGACATCATATTTACATGAGGAAACCATTAAGCTTGAGAGCTCTTTACGAAGGAGCCATTGACGTGCCTCCCCACATCTTCACTAAAACCAAGGTAATTGAGTTTTGGAGTGATGGGAAAAAGAGAAGGCTCATGTTGAAGCTCATGTAGGAAAGGTGTGGACATCCATTTCTTTGCTCTTTTTCAAGTTCTACAACATCCTCCATGTTGCTTAAAAGGCCATTCACTTCACCAACCCCATTAAATTTTGGAGGATTCCTAAGTTCCACGCCAATCCATCTTATTGACCTTATGATAATATATTTATGCGCACATGTTCATATTCTCCATTTTGCTACATGTTCAACACATCTTCAGAATTAGTGTCAAATTAACACATACTTTACCAATTAAATTCTCTATGTATAATCAAGTTAATACAATCATTGTGCAAGGAGAGATGATACAAGGAGAGATGATACAACTTGTCCACCACATTGTTAGATAGTGGTTCTACAAATCTCTCTCCTTAAATTAAATAAAGATTTGCACCACACATTTTTTACCTCAATACACATATATCACTACATTAAATTTATATCGCATCATTATAAAAAGCCCAATAAATTCCAAAGAGCATGGTATGTATCCCTTTTATCCACTCTCATTAAGTTCAAAGTTAACATCCACGGCATCATTATAAAAAGCCCAATAAATTCCAAAGAGCATGGTATGTATCCCTTTTATCCACTCTCATTAAGTTCAAAGTTAACATCCACGTTGACACCATCGAAGAAAAAACACCCAAATAAAAACCAAATTTTACCAAATAAAAACCAACCAAGCTTCGTATACAATGTTGTACGATTGACATGGAGCGAGACCTGTTCAACCTCCACATCAACTTGTCCAAATATTCGAATTCTCTCTGCCTCGCAATAAAACAGGAAATAACTCAATGAAGACATGTCCTTTTGCTTCAGCTGGCGAGAACCCTGTGCAGGGTTACGGAAACAAGTTTCCGAAATTGCTTGAAACGCCCTCTACATATCATCGACAAAGTCAGGTTCCATTCACAGGACCGTAACCGTTATTTTATCCCAAACAATTCGATCGTTTTGGTGTGGAAAATTGCAGGATTTCGGCGTTTGAATATTATATGGACAGATTTTGCTCTGATAGAGCTTTCAAATTCGAGTTTTCTTTCATGGATTGACAGTCAGGTGCCGGAGTCTGTCGGGAACTGTAGAAATTTGTAAATTTTTGGTGGAAATGGCGACTCGCAATCGAACTTTATTGTTCAGGAAGTACAGGGATGCTTTGCGTGATGTGAGGAAACCGTCATCTTCATCTTCAGAGCCTTCAACTTCCGGACATGGCGGAAGCGGCCCTGTTATTGAATTGTCGAATTCCCCCTTCATGCATCACCGTGGGTATGCCCAACTCAGCACGGACGACACTGATACGCACAGGTCGGTAGTTCTGGTCAAGATTCTGACTTTTTCCTTTTTGGTTTCCATCACTTGAACACCCTTTAGATAAATTTATTGTTTGTGTCGGCTTTTGGTGGGATTTCGGCATTGGATTTAAGTCTAGCTGCTTGATTTTCTTCCCCAGTGCTTTCGTGTTACCAATATCTTAGCCGGAAATTTAGTTAATGATTTGCTATAGTAAGAATAGCCATGTTATTATTAATTGGAGTGGAAAACTTGCTTTCAAAATGGTAATTCGGAAATTGGAAATTTTTATTTCAAACACTGCACAACAAAGTTCCATTACATTATTTGCATCTAGTTTGCCTATGCAACCACTAGGGTTCGAACTCTTACTTTGAAGTTTTTTTTTACTCAGAAAAAAATCATAATTTCTATTTGAGCTGAACAGAAATTACATACAGCCTATGCTTCTAGCATATCGAGAATAACCCTAAAGATTAAATTTCTTTGAACATCACAAAAAAGTTCTTATATGCCTCTTAACAGGTCTCAGAACTGAGCCTACCAAGTCTTCACTGAAATACCAAAAAGGACACAATCTTTGTCAAAGTTTGGTTCCAAAAATATCACAGAGCTTGAATACAATATACAGAGTATGTCCACAGTAGTCTATATATCCATCAGCAACTGAAAATGAAAACTACACCCAAAACCAATCAGATAACATAAGACCTAAAATGGTCTACTTCAGCAGCAGAGTGCAACAGAGGAAAGATGAGCAGTAAAAGCTTATGGACTATGCTGATTGCAGGTTCAGAAACTAAAAGGCGAGATGGATTCATTTACAACTGTTCCATCCTTTGTTTCCTTCACCATCCAAGTCTCAGCAGCCTACTGGAGTCCCTCTTTTGAAAGGGAATCAGCCTCAGAATTGAGCTCTCTGTAGACATGAAAGAAAGAAATTGAGATAAAAACTGATGTCAATTCTTTTCACTTCTTCAAAGATAGGACTTAGAACCAGATTACCCATCTTGAACCTCCCATTCATCCAATGAATTACTACTGAAGAATCCCCAAAAACCTGAACATTGGGCACGTCTTTATCTGCTATCAGTTTTATAAGCAACTTCAAAGCTAAGAGTTCTGCATAATTGTTTGTTCACCCTCCCAGGTCTGCCTTGAAACTTGTGTGTGTTTCATTGAGGAAGATGATGCTCCCTGCACCACTGGTGTGAAGAGAACTGAGGTACTATCAGGCTGCTAAAACTGATCTGTCTTTGATCAGATTTTAGCTCTAAGTTTGAACTTCCAAAACTGTCCTTTGCTGTCTTTTAGGACAGCAAACTGTTTAGTAACTTTCTGCTGATAATTTTTGTGGTTAAGTATCCTTTTGAGGTGCCCTTGCAAGTGTTTTTCATACCAATGATTAGCACATACAATAATACTCAAAACACATAACACTCCTCTCAATCTTTACAACTCTAAATGCTGATCTAACAGTTCTAAGCACATATGAAATCGACACATATGTTTTTGGTCAACATKACCCTGGAAAAACCCCCATGGGGAAAACCAGTTTGGAGTAGATTTATATAGAAGGCCACAAAKCAAAAAGTACAACACGGAAAACATATACAAGTGAACCTGGTACAATAGCAACCCTTCTCGGAAGCCTTGGAGTCCCTTGAAGATGTCCCTGCTAGCCTCTTGAAGCAAGGCACCCTTTGCCTTGGTGCACCCCTCTTTCTTTGCTAGCCTTTGGTCCTCTTCCCTTGTATCTTTTCCTTTGCCTTTGCTTTTGCCCTTGGTCTTTCACCCCTTACACAAGAGTGCCTCCCTCCATAGCTTGGTGCACACTAAGCTCAAGTGCACCCCTCCTCTAGCAAAAACACAAGTGTAGTGTGCGCCCTCACTTGCCTTGTGCCCTCCTCTCCTCTAGAGTGCGCCTATCCTCTACAAGTGAGACTCCTCAACAAGGTGCGCCCTTCTCCTCAAGCTTGATGCGCCTCTCTCACAAAGTGCACCCCTCCTCTTCAAGAATGCACCCCTACTCAAGATGGTGCCCAAGCCTCCATGAATGACCCTCCATGCAAGCTAGCACTCAAGCTAAGAATCCCCTCAAACCCTTGACTTCATGCGCCCTCTCCTCCTCAAGATGTGCGCCCAAGAGTTCTCGTCCTTCTCTTCTTCTCTCAAGTGAAGAATGAATCTCATCTTTGCCCTATTACCTCCTTTAGACTCTTTCTGGCCAAACCCTAAAAGATCAATGTCCTAGATCCAATCTAGCCAAGTCTAATCAATGGGTGAGATCTAATCCAAAAATCTCACTTAGGAAACCCACTTTCCTTAGTTTGCTTTATGTCCTTTAACTCTCCCACAAAGTGAATTAAATGTCACTTTAATGACTTAAGTGACATATTTCACTTTTGACTTAAATCTCTTAAGTCAAAGTCTAATTAGAATCATAAAGTAAAGTAATGAGGGTAATAGTCTCCCCCTTTGTGTTTAGAGACTCACAAACACAAGGGGACCACTTTCCAAGGTACCCAAATCTCAACACTCCCTCTTACCGAGGAAAGTGCCCTTCACCCCTAATCTCATCCCTATAGTGGACATGGTTGCCTACTGGCAAATACTTGGTGAGTATGGCTGTACCCTGATCATCAAAAGTGGTCTCTGACACAGATTTGCTCACCCTGTGTGATCTATAGATCGAAGTGCATCTCCACCTATCCAAGATCACCTAGATCTTGGTATCATACCAAAGATATCAACCTTGGTCTCCCACCAAGGATTTCTACCTCCTTTGCTCTTGCCAACGGTCACTACTCTTGGCATCTCACCAAGAGTCTCTCTCTTGGCATCTGACCAAGAGTCTCCCCCTCTTGGTATCTCACCAAGAGTATTTGGATCTCGACATCTCACCAAGATCCTCAACTTGGCCTCTCACCAAGTGACTTCCATTTGAAGTGGATCCAGAACCTGATGTGCTCATCTCTGTAGCCAAGTGAGGCTCAAGCCTTTGTGGTGCCTTGCTCCTCCTCCTCATCAATCTCTGATGCTCTGAAGCCCCTGCACCAACCCTCTGTCTCGTCAACTCTGAAACTGAAGCTGTCCTGGGTGGACCAGTCACCCCTGAAGATAGTGTCCTCGAAAACTGAGTCTGAGCTCCCTCTGAATCACTACTATGAGTCAATAGGTCCTCCTCAACTTTGTCTCCCCACCTGACGCTGGACGGTGTAACAACTGACAAAGAACTGACGAATGCACACTCTCTTGCAAACTGTGTATCGAACTCAATCTCCTCTGTTGTCGCTGTAGTATCATCTTGCTTCTTCTTCTTCTTGGGACATTGTCCTGCATAGTGACCCATCTCTCCACAAGCAAAGCATCTCACTGTGCTCATGTCTCTCTCTTGCTCACCGCCACTCTGCTGTGGTTTGGCCCCTCCCTTAGGACCCTGTCTAGCACCTCTGCTGGTCTTCTTCTTGCCCTTAGTCTACAGAGCAAGGTCCTCATCACCCTGAGTAATCTGCTGCTGTCCTGAGGACTCTGAGGTGAGTCTCGTCTCCTCCTGTATGAAATCATCCCAAAGTCTCTCCCAAGTAGGCATAACCTCTCGGGCAACAATGCCTCGAACAAATGGACCCCATGGTTTGGTAAAGCTGTTTAAGGCTGTCCTCACCATAAATTCTGGGTCCACTATCTCTCCGACGGCTGCAAGCTCATCTCTGATCTGAGTGAATCTGCCAAGGAATGATGTAACCGACTCGGAATCGAGCATCTGAATGCTCCTGAGCTTGTCTTGCAGAACCATTTTCGGTTCTGGTTTGGACCCTGGTAAAGCTTGCATAAAGACTCCCACATCTCAAATGCATAGTCTTTACCAATCAAATGTGGAATGACGTGGTCTCTCACCCCGTCACAAATAATCCTTTTCGCCTTGTTGTTCCTCTTCTTGAGCTTTGCTACCAACACAGGAGCAGTGACAGGAGGAAGAACAACGGGAGTATGAACTATTTCCCATAGTTCAAGGTCCTCTAAGGTGAAAGTGATCCTGGTCTTCCAAGGGGACCCGTTGTTAGCTCCGTTTAGCCTATCTTCTGCCCGCATCTGGGACACCGACATGGTTGTCCGCTAAAGCTCACATTGATGCTAAAACTGCACAAGAACACTGCCTGACTCCTGTCAACACAGGTGTGAAAAGAGGCAGTAGAACTACAACCTCACTCCTGACAAAACAAGTGTGATAAGAGGTTGTCTAAATCAGCCTCACTCTTGTCATGTAGGTGTGATAAGAGGCTGTTCACAAGTGTCAAAAATCAGTTCTACAACTGTCAACAAATCTGCTCACAAACTGTCCACAAACTTTGTCAACACGTCCAAAAAATCTGCCAACTCGCTGTCACAAAACTGTCCACTGAATGCACTAGAAATCAGCAAGTCTTTGCCACCAAGGGCTCTGATACCATGAAGAGAACTGAGGTACTATCAGGCTGCTAAAACTGATCTGTCTTTGATCAGATTTTAGCTCTAAGTTTGAACTTCCAAAACTGTCCTTTGCTGTCTTTTAGGACAGCAAACCGTTTAGTAACTTTTTGCTGATAATTTTTGTGGTTAAGTGTCCTTTTGAGGTGCCCTTGCAAGTGTTTTTCATACCAATGATTAACACATACAATAATACTCAAGAGTCAAAACACATAACACGCCTCTCAATCTTTACAACTCTAAATGCTGATCTAACAATTCTAAGCATGCATGAAATTGACACATATGTTTTTGGTCAACATGACCCTGGAAAACCCCCCATGGGGAAAACCAGTTTGGAGTAGATGTATATAGAAGGCTACAAAGCAAAAAGTACAACACGGAAAACATATACAAGTGAACTTGGTACACTAGCAACTCTTCTCGGAAGCCTTGGAGTACCTTGAAGATGTCCTTGCTAGCCTCTTGAAGCAAGGTACCCTTTGCCTTGGTGCACCCCTCTTGCTTTGCTAGCCTTTGGTCCTCTTCCCTTGTACCTTTGCCTTTGCTTGAACTTGATCCTTGCCCTTTGCCTTTGCTTTTGCCCTTGGTCTTGCACCCCTTACACAAGAGTGCCTCCCTCCATAGTTTGGTGCGCACTAAGCTCAAGTGCGCCCCTCCTCTAGCAAAAACACAAGTGTAGTGTGCGCCCTCCTCTCCTCTAGAGTGCGCCTATCTCTACAAGAGAGACTCCTCAACAAGGTGTGCCCTTCTCCTCAAGCTTGATGCACCTCTCTCACAAAGTGCGCCTCTCCTCTTCAAGAATGCGCCCCTACTCAAGATGGTGGCCAAGCCTCCATGAATGACCCTCCATGCAAGCTAGCACTCAAACTAAGCATCTCCTCAAACCCTTGACATCATGCGCCCTCTCCTCCTCAAGATGTGCGCCCAAGAGCTCTCCTCCTCCTCCTCCTCCTCTTCTCTCAAGTGAAGAATGAATCTCATCTTTGCCCTATTACCTCGTTTAGCCTCTCTTTTCGCCAAACCCTAAAAGATCAATGGCCTAGATCCAATCTAGCCAAGTCTAATCAATAGGTGAAATCTAATCCAAAAATCTCACTTAGGAAACCCACTTTCCTTAGTTTGCTTTATGTCCTTTAACTCTCCCACAAAGTGAATTAAATGTCACTTTAATGACTTAAGTGACATATTTCACTTTTGACTTAGATCTCCCAAGTCAAAGTGAAATTAGAATCATAAAGTAGAGTAATGAGGGTGATAGTCTCCCCCTTTGTGTTTAGAGACTCACAAACACAAGGGGACCACTTTCCAAGGTACCCAAATCTCAACATGGTGCAGCCCCGTTGGTATTTCAAACAAAACACAACAACAAGGATGCGAAAGGAACTTCAAACAGAGAGCACCACAGCAAATTAAATTGGAAGCATGCGCACACAGAATTTAAGAGAATCAAACACATATACAAGAAGCAGTTAAACCTCCACCAACAGTTTCTATTATTTCTCAGAACTATGATTTACATCATTTATGTCTCAAAGGGTCTCACCTATAATAAAAAAGAAATTTCAAGAGCCTGCTGGTCTCAGTCTCAGCTGGGCATTACAGTTCTCAGAAAATTTCACAAAACCAAAATTTTGGTCCTTTTCTGCTCAGCTGTCCAGGTTCTCTCTGATTCTGCTACCTCTCTCTTCTTCTCCTTCGTCACCCTCCTTTCCTCGTTACCCTCCTTTGTAACTTCTCCTCTATTCCTTCATTCTCCTTCCTTATCTGCTTCTGCAAGCACTCTTCTCCGCTGCTCTTTCGTTATGCCTCTCTTCTTTTCTTCGTGGCCAAACAAAAATAAAAATGTAATAATAATGCCTTCCCCCAAGCCGTTTCACTGTATTAAACTTTAACGAGTTTCGTTAATTAAATTAAACGCTACGCAATTTAGCCCACCACATGTCACTAAATCAAGATCCATAAAAAAAATATTAGTACTCCCTATTTATAATGCTGTTAGTTCATCACATGGAGCAATTAAATTGGATGCCGATAAATGATGGGCGACTTTGGCAGATTGTCAACCACTAGATTGCGCGAGGGTGAATCGAACAATGGAGATTGATTTCAGCCACCCTTAAGACAAGTGATCTCCTAAGCCATTAGATGATAGGCTGATCTGATGGCTGGCAAGTCACATTGGCATTTTCCCCTGATAGGATTTGTTCCAAAACTCAAATGCGTGATGGAGATCAGGTTGTTCGTGGCAAATTGATGGATGGTGGGGATTAATTTGGGTTTGCCACATGTGCAAACTCCCCAAAATTTGTATGATCTGTCAGATTAAGTTGGCCATAGATTGACGGCTCCAGGTCTCGTCGGCCTCTATTTATCCCCCACCTCCGCTCTGCAGCTCTGATCAGCAATGGAAAAGGGATTGGTGACGGTTATTGCTCTGCTCCAACATCAGGCTCCCTTGGTAAAAAAAAGAGAAGTGAGCTCCTGCCCACAAGATTAATAGAACGACCATGTGAAAACTGAGTAATTCGCTCCAGCTCTGCGTCCGAGATCCACATGGCTTCTTCTAGGCCTTTTCCTTCCCAGCGAACCAAATATTCTTTTATCTTTTGACTCCTCATCCTTCTTGCAACTCTTTCGTCTAAAATTTCTGCAATTTTTTCTTTCTCTTGCATAGGAATCTGCTCTCTCCAATCAGTGACACAATCATCATCTTCATCAGGTATCCATTCATGAAACTCATATAAATTTGCAACATTAAATGTGGGACTAATTCTGTAGGAAGCTCCAACACGGAGGCATTATCGGAATTTTTCTTTATAATTTTGTAGGGAGCAATTTTCTTCATCTTCAGTATATTATAGGTACCCTTTGGAAACCTTTCTTTTCTCAAATGAGCTAAGACCAAATCTCCATCTTCAAAGCTTTTCACTTGCTTTTTGCATCAGCTCTTTGCTTATACTGCTAGCTGCTCTTCTGCAGTTGTTTTTTCACCTGTTCTTCTTTCATGTGTTCTACAAAGGATTCTGCATCCGCACTCTTTTGACTTGTTTCCAGCAATGGTACCAAGTCAACCACTCTTCTAGGTGACCTCCTATTAACAATTTGAACTGGACTTTTACCTGTAGATTGGTTTTCCAAATTATTATATGCAAATTCAGCTTGTGCCAACATTAAGTCCCATTGTTGTGACCTTTCAGCAAGCAAGCATCTTAGCAGATTTCCAAGACTTCTATGGACAACCTAAGTTTTCCCATCAGTTTGTGGATGATAGGCGGAACTAAACTGCAATCTAGTATCCAATTTCTTTCATAATGTTCTCCGGAAATGCCCAATGAATTTGCTGTCCCTATCTGATGTTATAATTCTAATCTATGCAATCAAACTTCTTTAAAGAAAAAAATCGCTATGTTGGTGGCATCATTAGTTTTTTTACAAGGAATAAAATGTGCCATTTTAGAAAATCTGTCAACAACAACAAAGATAGAGTCATTATCTCATTGGGTTCTTGGCAAGCCCAACACAAAATCCATGCTAAGGTCCTCCCATGGTGCTTCTGGCGTTGGTAATGGTGTGTACAGCTTGGTATTTTGACTTCTACCCTTTGCATGTTGGAAAAATTTGTAGCTTTCAACCCATTTCTTGACATCTTTAGCCATCCTTGGCCAATAATAACGCTCCTCAACTAATGCCCTAGTCTTGTCAATACCAATTTTTTTTCTCAAGTTCCCATTATGTAACTCTTGGATCAGTTTTTCTCTCATAGATCCCCTTGTAATACACAATTGATGCTTTCTAAATAAAAATCCCTCTTGAATGAAATAGTCTAGGTATGGAGTTCTATCACAACTCCATGGCTCTCTACTTGCTTTCCATGCTTCAACAAAGTCTAGGTCTTCCTCATATAACTTTTCATTGTTGATGTATTAGCATCGGACAAGTACTTCCACATAGGTTTGGTGTCTAGCATGTGGAAGTTGTCCTTGTAACCTCTCAGAAAACCTTAGGAAGTTCACTTTATGAGTCTTTTTTTAAAGTGAATGATTTCACTTTATGAGTCTTCTGTTAAAGTGAATGATTTAAGGAACACTACAAGTGGTATCAAAGCTCTTTCCTTGTTGATGTATTAACATCGGACAAGTACTTCCACATAGGCTCGGTGTCTAGCATATGGGAGTCATCCTTGTAACCTCTCAGAACCTTAAGAGTTTCACTTTATGAGTCAATAATTAAAGTGAATGACCTTTTAGATTAATGCGAGATTAATTAAGTTAAATGCCTAAGTTTATTTGGTATTAGTAACTTAAGTGAGTTGATTAAGTCCTAGCCGTTAGATCTAAAGTGAACATGAGATTAGATCTTAACCGTTGATCACTTTAGGAGATCTAGGGTTTTGGATTTAGGGTTAACTCAATGTAATAAAAGGAAACCTAAGTGAGAGGATGAGACACACTGAGTAGAGAGTGAGGAGATCTCATTGGGTGGGTGAAGAGAGTTCATCCAAGTGTGAGTGGGCAGGGTTGAGGAAAAGTGCAAAGGGGCAGCGAGGGAGATATCAACCAAGTGGGCTAGGCTATCGCTGCATTGTAATCCTCTGAAGGGCCATTATCCTAGGATGGGAGCCTGAGATTTATGATAATAAATCAAGCGAAGATTTGGTTTTCCCTTCGGGGTTTTTCTAGGGGTGTTTACCTGAATATCTTGTGCAATGTGTTATGGTTTTTGTTTTTATGCTTCCGCTAATGTTTCGTTGATAACTTGGCTGTGTAGTTAATTAATAAAACAATTTTATTTGAGTTAAGTGCCGAGTGTTAGGTTTGCAGGTAAAATCAACATGGTTTCAGAGCCTGGAATTGACGAGGAAGCCAAATTTGCATGAAATCGGATTTCTACAATGGGAATTTTTTTTTATGTCTATGGGAAAAATTTAAATTTTGCAGGTAGAGGTTGCAGAGCGGGTAAAGTGAAAAATAAATTTTTCTTTTTTCCATACAATAGCGTACAAACACTGCCATATGACATGCAGATCAGCAGAGGATTGACTGCTGGGTCATGAGCTGAGATAGGCAACGGTCGACATGCTGAAGATCCGAGAAAAAGTCTGTGGACTTGAGGATTGGTTGACGACAAACATACGTTGGCTGTGTGAGGATATGGTGCGTGGAGTTGCAGGATAAAGGCAGAGGATCGAGCCATTTGTAGAGGAGAGACGACGTAGCGACAGTGGTAGTTGGAGCCACCAGAGCGGTAGTTGGAGTCACCAGAGTGGAACTATTGAGGTGTAGTCGCCAAGTCGCTAGAGGAGCTTGGTCGACCGACAACACAGCGCGGAGGATAGGACGTAGAGGTTCGGGCGTGTAGTTGTGGACGAGGACAGCAGCCGCCGACAGAGTGTGCACGGGGCGTGGGAGCTGCAGCGGCCTGCAGGAGGAAGAGAAGGCAACGAAAAAGGTGAATTGGGAGGATGTAGGTTTGAGTAAGGCTGCGTAAGACAGCTGGATAGGCACTCCTGGGCAGAGAAATTAATAGTTCGTGGGTTGTGTGGAAAGTACAGCCGCCAGACGATTTGAAATCAAGCCGAGTGTATAACAAGAAGAACAACCAGTGAGTTTGTTGAGGTGACGGTGAGGGCTAGCAGCTGCCGACCAAGAAAATAGGCCGCTAGTCAACCAGAACAACTGCAGAGAGTTGAGAGGAAGCCGTGGGCTGCCCAGCAGGGGCTACAGGGGCCGGGCAGATTTGGGCAACCCCTAGGCAACGGGCAAGTATCTTGGGTAGTGGGCAGGTAGCCCGGGCAACATGTTGAGATAGATGGGCAGCACCCAGAAAGGTTCTAGGCAACCCAAAAAAGGACCCGGGCAGCAGTAGGAGGCTGTGGCAGCCTCGAGCAGCCTCAAGCAGCGGGCGGCAAGTCCGGGAAGTCAAATTTTGAGTTTGCAGCAGGTTGCCAAGATGGAAACGTCTGGATTGCGGTTTGAAGACAGGTTGGACACCCCGGGGTGTCCAACTACAGTTCCTGGAAGGAGAGGATTATGCTGGTGTTGATGGAGAACATGATATGGGAATTTGCTAATTCTCAAATAAATCCTCTAACAGATACGGTCGAATTGGTCATCCATAATCAAAAGGATGTGAAAGCCAGGCACATTATTTTAGATGGAGTGAAGGATCACTTGATCCCTCATTTATCGGGAAAGACAACTGCCAGGGACATGTGGGAGGCTCTGAAAAGTTTGTTTCAGAGCAAGAATGAGAATCGCAAAATGGTGCTAAGAGAGAAGCTCAGAGACACCAAGATGACAGGATCAGACATGGTGACAAGTTATCTCACCCGAATTCGAAAAGTTCGAGATGAACTTGCTGTAGTTGGGGAGACAATGGTTGATTCAGAGTTGGTGAGGACGACACTCAAAGGATTCAGGAAGGAGCGGAAACAATTCATCAAAGGAATCGTAGCACGAGAGACCCTCCTTAATTGGTCAAGGTTGTGGGATGACTTCGTTCAGGAGGAACTTTGGGATGAAGAATTGAATGGAGGCAGGTCCAAGGTTGATGATGAGAACATTGCTTTTGCCAGTTTGGTAAAGAAGGGCAAGGCCAATAAGTTTTCCAATTGAGAGTCTACCTCTCGAGACGACAAGAAGGACATGTGCAAGGTCAAGTGCTATGCATGTTGCAAGTTTAGGCACTATGCAGGTCAATGTCTGAACAAGAAGAAGGGGGGAAACGAGATGCAACCATATGTAGCTGCAGTCAGAGCTCTTACTTGTTTCCCAGACTACCTTGGGCACCATATCACTTGATGCATGGTTGATAGATAATGGAGTCGCATGTCATATGACAGGAGCACGAGAGGTGTTCGAGAGTTTCACAGAGTCTGACTCAGAATTGTATGTGGAACTTGGTATGGGGACCAAGTATGTAGTACAGGGATCTGGAATAGTGCCATTCTGGATGGAGTTAGGAGGCATATTGAAAGTGAAAAATGTGCTATGGGTGTCAGAACTTAGGAGGAGTGTGCTCTTAGTCTAAACGATTGAGAAGAAGGGCTATGAGGTCTTATTTCGAGATGGATAGGTGATGATCATGCCCAGAGGATCTAGCTTAGACAAAGCAGTTGTCTTTGGAGTTAGAGAGAGTAACCTGTATAGGCTAAAGGGCCAACCTATGTGAGCTATGGCAAGCAATAGCAGAGTGACAAAAGACAAGGAGCATGTAGCTCTGAAGGTTGGGCAACTCAGAGGGAGTTAGCCTTCAGGTTCCATTGTGAAGGAGCAACCTTCCAAGTCTGACCAAAAGAAGTCATGGTACGAGATGACCATGCAGGATGCTTAGAAGCAAGAGGCTTCTAGGAGGATAGGCAGCTAGTCTTCGCAGCCGGGTCCTAGCGAGATGGCTGGGATAGCTTTCGTGTCAGAGGGAGCAACCAATCATGTGCATTGAAGAGCAGGCACAGTAGCATATATGATGATGAAGATAGAGCCACCTCCAGGTGGTAGAAGTACCTTCCTCGCTAGAGGGAATGTTGATGTATTAGCATCGGACATGTACTTCCACATAGGCTTGGTGTCTAGCATGTGTATGTCGTCCTTGTAACCGCTCAGAAAACCTTAGGAAGTTCACTTTATGAGTCTTTTATTAAAGTGAATGATCTTTTAATTAATTAAGTTAAATGCCTAAGTTTACTTGGCATTAGTAACTTAAGTGAGTTGATTAAGTCCTAAACGTTAGATCTAAAGTGAACATGAGATTAGATCTCAACCGTTGATCACTTTAGGAGATCTAGGGTTTTGGATTTAGGGTTTGTTGCCGTCCTTATACACACTTGCAGACGTGAGCTAAGTCCCGCTCACTTAGTGTGTACCTTCCTCAATAAGTGCTTGAAATGTGCAGGAAAAGAAGATAGTCAAGATTGAAATAATTGTCAACACATCAAGCCAAGCATGCTCACAACAGATAGAATTCTGTTGGACTGCTTATCAATGGCGAAAGACGCAAAGCACTCAAGATCCAGTTAAGAGAATGCCTCCAGGTGGATGCGCACTTATTGAAGGATCACACCACGACTACAGGAATACAAGATAAATGAAAGCTTGAAAAGTAAAGTGCCCAGATATTTAGATATAACCACCTAGATAATTACTCCACAACATATAAATTGACTTGCATGTAAATATAAAGACAAGATCCAAGTGCTTGCAAGTGTGAAATGTAAAC
>SNQJ01S0020379.1:105862-136632 GCA_010110895.2 Picea sitchensis | reverse complement strand
ATTCGGCCCTGATGAAAGAGGCCTCCAAATGCTCCGAAACTCTCCACAATGATAGATCAGGACGCTGCAATGAGAACCCAAGTGCTCAAATCCTCAAATACCGGCTAGATCCTTAGATCTAGCTACCCTCCAAATAATGGTGCACCCTCCTCTTGGGAAAACGTCCCACTCTCTATACAAATTGATCCTCCACTAAAAGACTCTGGAAAACCACCAAGAATGATGCCAAAACACCTGCAAAGGAATCCCACTACTTGGAATTCTCGGAATCCCTTCTCTTCAGCTAGGACGAATCCTTGCTCAATGAATGGTGTGCCCCCCCTTGTTGGAAACCCCAACTGGTGCACCCTCTCTCTACCTACACAAGCAACTGATGTGGAATCCTCCTGCAACTGAGTAGATATGGAACTAGAATGGTGTGGGAGCGTATTGTAGCTACGAGACCAATCTTGGGACAATCTAGGTGGAATGTTTCTCCACTGAATCGTCCTCTAGGGTTTGTTAAGTCAAAACCCTCAAAACCCCCAATGTTGGGCTCACTAGCTAGAAGCCAGAAATCAAAAGATAAAACATACATGAATCCTGAGTAGAGGCCCTTGCCTTCCTTTTATAATTTTTGGCTCGCCTTGTCCCTCCAAAGTGACTTTCATTTTATTAATATTTAATTAATTAATTAAATCAATTTAATTAATTAATTAACCTTTTTACCTCTGAAAATCTCCTTGTCTCTTCTTGTGGCTTCCCTGGCCACTGAAAGTCACTTCTAGTTATCCCATCCTATAGTGTTTCTCCTCCCGATTCCAATGAGCTATTACACTGAGAGGTTCCTCCAAGTAATGTGCCCAAAATGCCCTCTTTAGTGATTTTAATTAACTTATAGCTCAAAATAGTCAAAATCATGGAAATCGTCAGAATGGAACGAAACCAAAGACAACCTGTACAGAATGGCTCATAATGATGGAATATGATGATAAATGCCAATTGGACCCCACAATGCCTCTCAAATACTCCTGTACTCGCTATAACATCCATCTGGCTACTCTGGTCATCATAAGTCTCTGCCCTGTGATGATGTCCCAAAGTGGGGACATTACATATGACAAGCTTATTCTTCTGCCTACTCCTACACTAACATATTGCACTGCTTCTTAATCAAGTGAAATCACACTTCCAATGAAGCCATTTAAGAAAATGATTCACTGATAACATCCTTGATCTAGACCCGAAAAGTAAAGGAATTCTTAGAATGCAGAAATGCATTTTAAAAGGATGAAAAAACCATCCTTCTTCTGACAGAAATATTTTGACATTTATGCTGCTCATAGATTCCAAATAATCGGAAATAGGTTCATTAAAATAATAAGGGAATGCCTCTTTATGCTATTTTTCCAACTGAAAGTTGAAGTACTTATGCAGATGGCTTTCAGTGATCTCATATTTAACTCTATGCTACTCAACCTCGGTCAAAGAAACATGCATGATGCACTACTGATCTAAATCTTTCTACTCGTCATCTTCCTCTTCATGTATGCTGCAATTTTCCTGATGTTCTAGCGGAAGATTAGACAATCTTTGCAAATATAGAAACTCTAAGCTGACCTCATCATCCTCTTCTTCATGTGTGATGCAATTCCCCTTTGTTTGCAAATAAAAAGACTGAAGGCTTTCCTTACTATCTATTGCAAGTTTGAAACTGTCTTCTATTGATATGTCAATATGCTCAACATCTTCAGAGTTTTCAAAGGAGGCATTTTGATCTTTATGACAACATCTCTGAGCATCTCTTTGCTGAAGAGTAGGACTAGATGAAATTTTAGTAGTCAACAATCCTTCACAAGACTTAAAGTCTTCTTCCTCATCACTATATTTATCAAATATGGGAACATCAAGAACAATTTCTAATGATAGAGATGACAATTCTTGCATAGAGTCATCAACAATAGGATCTTGAAATAGATTTGAAAAAATATCACCTATTACCTCATCATATTCATCCTTCTCATCTGACATTGACATGTAAGGTACATAATAAGAAATGTAATCCTCTTGTTGTCCTTCTTGGAGATTAGATGTTTTTTGAAAATCCTGTTCTTCATAGTTACTACCACTTCTCTTGATCTGCAAATCTGAAAATTGTGGGCTAGCTTTATGTATTTCAATGAATATCTGACCAACAGAAAGTTGATCATTTCCATGTGTATCTAGAGAACATTCAACTCCTTTATAAACCATTTCTAGTTTATGTTGATGTGAAAGCACATCATCGTGAAGATTATTAGAGATATGATGTAGATGATGAGTGAGATATTCTTCTCTATTTACATTTTCAACCCTAGAATGCAATTCATATTCTTCACAGCAATTATTGAATGCAAGCTCATATGAATAATACCTTTTACAATGTTTAGGGAATACTTGGTGAAAATCCTTCAAGGATGAAATATTGGAAGCAGGTAAAGAGAAATACCACTGACGTGCATCACCATACAAGGAATGCATGAACATCTTCATATGAACATCTTCATGCTGTAGGTCTAGTAGATCCATGCATTCATGAAACTTGAGGAGATTCTTTGCAGGATTGTCTTCCTTGTTCTCTCTTAAGATAGGCAGAAAATATCCCCATTCTGACATATTAGGTACTGGATGTGGGAAATCAGGAACTAAGNATATTAGGTACTGGATGTGGGAAATCAGGAACTAAGGAGAATTCAAGAGGTGCAAACCTCCGAGCCAAAAGAGCAGAAAATGCTTTTGATATTTGAATATCGTGGAGTCGCCACTGGATTCATCCTTCATGGAGTTGCCAGATAGATGATTACAACCATAATAGTGTTTAGGCTTTGTCTATCATCAAAGTTGGATCTGTGTCATCTCCCAAGGAAGCTGAGCTTCAATCTCCTCTCCCTGGAAATGGCGCCAATTTGTTATCACTCCAAGAAACTCTTTGGGGTTGTAGGCCAAAGATGCTTGGTAACTTAAAATATGAATAGGTTTATGATTATATTGGGATAAAATGGGATAACTAACCTACTAGATCATATCAAGACAGTCAAAGAATATATAATCAGATGAGACAATGCTTTTAAGAATCAATGATTAGATTAATAGCATAACATTGGATGAAAAATACTATATTTACTAACCAGATTGCACATGTGATGGGCCAGATAAGATAGTGCCGGTATCACTATCAAATCAAGCTTATGAGTTGACCAATGAGATGACAGTCATTGGAAACTAAGACAAACTTGAATCAAAGTGAAGATTACTATTAAATCAAGCTATGAAGTGACTAATGAGATGACAGTCATATTGCAGTTAAGATAACTTGAATAAAAGCATAGAAGAAGTAAGAAATGACAATCATTAATAGAGAAAGAAGAATGTGATCTGTATTACATATCTATGACAGTCTATTACAAATGCAGCATGGTATTGTATCCAAAATTAAAACCTCAGTCCTATGACTGAACCCCCTCTACATTGCTTAAACCATAGGCTTTTTATATCTGTACATCAGAATCTCCCATCCAATTAAAGTATATCAAGATGCTTAAAATAGTATATGGTCAAAATAGTTCAGAAAAAGAAGGAGAAGATCCTATCACAAAGGTCAAACTCTTATCAAATAAATCTCCAACATCTTCGACATTTTTTAGCAGTCTTTAGAGTGACGACAAGACAACTCAACATCTTTTTCTGACACCTAGGCATATCTCCAACTCAAAATAACAGATCTTTTAACCTTTTCTCGTTTGCATCTGCCTCAAAAAATTGAAAGAGAGGATGATCCTTATCTCTCTCAATTATGTCATTCATTAAGAACCTTCCTCGAATGATTTGGCAATGAAAAGATTTGATCTGAGAAGAAATACTACAATTCTTCCTATGTCTGTGCTTTTAGCAGCTTATAGTCATGAGGCAGGGAAGGATTAGCTACCAAAAGTCTTGGGATTCGGTAGCTAACAGTGCATTATGGAACTACTATCATCATCTGGATCATGAATCATCACACAAAAAGTTGAGGAAGAAGTCAAATTTTGACCAAAATCTCAGGCACAAAAAGATTAACGAAGTAACAAGATGGAAATTTGAGTCATTTAATCTTTTGAATCTGAATATGATCTCCATCTGATGAATCTCTTGCCACATGCTCTTGGATATATTCGAGTCACCTCAAATGATGATAAAGCTTCCAATTGTACCCCAACTATTTAGAACTAACCCTGAAATCATTGACATCTGCCTTAAAGTCTAGAATGCCCCTCAACTATCTCCTCAAAATCTGGGATGTTCTTCTGAATTTAGAATGTTGATAAGGTTGTGTCAAGAGCTTGACACCTCGAAAACATTTTAAAATAACCCAACCCAAGCCTATGACATTTTATCATCTAGATTGCATGACTTTGAGAAGATTTTGTATTTAATTTAGTGTTGGTTGCAAATCGGTGTGCTTCCCCTGTACGCAATAAATCTACAAAACTATGTTGATCTCTTATTTCAACAACAGTTGCACCATGCACTGATACATCCCCTAAATTTAGATCTTCCATAATAATAATGTTGTAATTACTAGGAGTAAGGAGATCTTGTACAGTCTCCATATAAAGCTGCAGATATGAAACTGTTACAGAATCATGCTCTGGAGAAATGTCTGTTAGAATGTCTTTCATTTCCCGCACCATAATTCCTCGGTCTACAGTATCTTCATCCCCTAGTTGACCAAGAGTAAATGTTTTTCCCATACCATTCTGCCTATATGCCATCATGGTTCCATTGTATGCTCTCAACAATAGGCTTTGCTACAATGTCGTAAACATGCTTTTGAGAGGCAAATTGAGTAAGAACTTCATCAAACTGATAAGTGTCAGAATCCCAATTGTTCCTTCGCAACTTCAACCATTGCATCTCTGGCTAAAACTCCACGCAATCTGCAAAATATGCATCTGAAACAAGCTCCTCTTGATTCCTAAATTGTATAAGTACATAGCAAATAATGAGAACTCCCCAAGATCAATTTGAAATAGTATTTTGATTGTGAAGAATGCTTTCTAATGTCGCCATTCCACTAAGGATAAAAATCAGTGTATTTTCTATGTAACAGTTACTATTCCACTTGCCTCCTCTGAACCCTCACACTGCTGATGATGACAATCACTTTATCCTCCTCTAATCCACAAACTCTAAGTGAATCATGCATCGAGACAGGCTGTGTTTCTTTGGCCACTGAGAGATCAATCAACGCCAAATGATCTGGGCAGAATACGGCATACCTTCAAAACCTTGCATCTTGCACTTGATGATCTGTGGTGTTGGATACTTGTGTATTCTCCCCATAACTTGGCTATGTGTTAATCCTCAAACTAGTTTTTGCGGGCAAGAATAAACACTTGGTATAATGCTGGGTATGCCACGAAACTTAGATTCAGTCTCACCTTCTTCTTTTTTTTACCTATTGACGCATTGAGCAATCCATAGCCCTCCTCGTGGGCTTTAACTTGTAATGTGTTGTTTGTAGGTGCACTGATAGCTGACATACTTGGATAATTGGCCACAGAGCCAATATCTTTTGCCAAAAATAGTGACATTGTGAAAATAGGTCCGAAAAAACCAAAATAAAGACAGAATTTCCTAAAAGGCCAAAGGATGAGTTTTAAACCAAAGGTGTAACCATTTTCAAGTTCCTATACTTTCGGTGGCTAGGAGAGCCCCATATTTCTTGTTTAGCACTTTCACCAACTTGCTTGTTGTGGATAGTACACCTTAACTGTTGAAAACCAAGGATTTCACAAGCTAATCATCTACCTAGCAACATATGTTAGCTGGTGAAAATATTTTTCACAAAATTAAAAAAAAAGAGCCTTTCGAGAATAAAAAAATCTTAAATCCTATTGTTTTGATACTTTTAAAATCTAAAAATTTATACAGAATCCTATTAACAACCATGATATCACCTACGAAATGAAACACATTGATTGATTCATTTTGGGAGCTAACACATACAATAGTAATATGAGAGATCCTAGTTTGATGTTATGCTTGGTATATTTAATTAATGTATAAGGTGGTGAATGATGGGAAAGGGTATTTTTTACATTCTTAAAATAATATTTTGGCACAAGTAATAGAAGGAAACAATTTAGGGTGGAGGCTACTTCAAATAAAATAGCTTGAACATGTGTTAAGTGGAACAATCAACATATAAAGTTGGTGATTTGGGAAGGAATTAAAATATACCATGTAGTGGAGTTGGTGAATTATCTATTGGTTATGTAATGTCCCTAGACTCCATCTGAGCCATGCCACACAAAATATTTTCTTTGATACCATTTATTAATTACCATGCCCTACATATGCAATTGATATGTAGTTCTACCAACATATAATGCATGCATAAATAGATATAAATATACCATAACAAAGTTAATATAATTGACCACATAGAAATCATTACAAACACACAAAAGACACTTATATTTTAATTAAAATCACTGAATTACTGCAAACCTCAAAATTTACTCCCAATCTTAGAATTTGTTGTTCATACACTCTCAACAATACTTCACCCCCGAGATGGGGCTATGACTCCACCAGGGAAACAGATATGTAATCCAAACTATGGTTTGATAGACAACACAAAAAGTGTAGTCCCATATTCCAACTCCAACAATAGTTCCTACCCATAACCTCACATTCTTTGCAACCTATCCCACCCCAGTAATTGTACCCCTTATCTACTCAAGAATCGTTCGAGTGTCCCACTTACCTTCCAAGGATTTATAAACAAGTTGTCCATGAAGTCTCAGAGCTTTGTGGCCCTTGGAACACAAGGGTTCTCTAAGAGTTATAGAACCCACTATGGCAACACTCAGGGAAACATATTTCCTAAAAAGGATCTCACCCAAAGAGAATGCTCCACAGGCCTAGCACAACCTTCTTCTTCAACCCAGAAACCACCAAGGATTTACAAGGTACTTCATCTTCATAGATACTCTCTTCAAGCCATGTTACAGATGATGTAATGGAGTGAATGAATAATTGGAAAGAATTATAATTACATGAAATTCCCAACATTACATAAGCATTTTCCTATCTTGACACTTGTCATTCTAGGAACTACCTTTGACTCGACTTGGAGATTCATTCCTTAACTTATTAATTTAGGATAAAATGATATCATATGACTTAGGACTTAGGAATACTATTATTTTATTCCTTATCTTAAGCCCCATTGACTTAGCCCCTTTTTCTCTCAATTCATATCCCCCTTTCCCTCTCATCGAGTCCTATGGCCCTATAATATTTCTTCTGACTTGGTCTACAACAATGATGTATTTTATTAATATATCCAATTGTGATTACATTTTACATTTGTTAGGATCTCCAAAATTTCCATTCATAGGCTCCTTAGCCTAAATCAGATAGGCACCATATGATCAAAACATATATATGAAGACACTTTATCCCAAAAACATCTTAGCTCACCAACCTATAAAACATATGTACATTTACAATTGAGGTTCATCCTAGAGGTATTACATTTCCCTCCCTCTTATTTATGCATGGTCCTCAATGAATTATATACACATGTACAATATTAATTGTTTTTCAAAAATATGTGGGTACTCCTCCCGCATGGTATCCTCATGCGCCCATGTTGCATCCTTAGGACCATAGCAGGTGCATTGGAACTTTACCAATCCTATTTCTTGATTCCTAAGAAACTTGAATGTCCTATCCCATATGAATACCGATTGAGCTCGAAAGTCACCTTCTTTTTCCACTTGGATGGCATTCCAATCAATTACATGATTATCATTAGGGACATACTTCTTAAGAACATATGAATGTAATACATTAAGAATGAACATGGATTTAGGAAATGAAAGCATGTATGTAACAATAGAAATGATTTAAATCTCAATTGGTCCATGATATATTATTTCCATCTTTGGGTAGCTCCCCAATTTAAGTGAACTCTTCAGATCTTTCAATTTCAAGAATACATGATCGCCCACTTTGAATTCTCCGTGCATTCTTCCTTTTTGTGAATAACATTTCTTCCTTCCCTGAGTAGCATTTAAATTCTATTTTTTTTCACCATCTAGTCTTCATTTCTCTAAGAAATTTCATCCCAATCACTTCTCTGTATGTTGGGTTGTTCCATATCATTGACATGTTTCACTTTATTCCATATAAAGCTTCCAATTGTATTATCTTAAAAGATGCTTGATACTCGTTATTATAAGAAAACTCCACTAAATGTAGATAATATTCCTATTTTGATTGTTTATCCATCACATGCATACTTATCATATCTTCAATCACCTGACTAACCCTCTCTTTTTCTTCATCTGAGTATGGGGGATACGTTGTGCTAAAATTCATATTTGTTCCAAATCATTTAAATAACCCCTTCCAAAAATTTGATGTAAACTTGGGATCTCCGTGAAAAATAATTTCCTATAAAATGAGCATCTTTAGTTAGCTTATCCACTAGCACCATGATGGAATCTTGTTCATTCACTATTCTGTGTAGCTTGGTGATAAAATCAATTGTCACAACTTTTGATTTCTACTCAGGAATGGGAAATGAATGTATAAATCTAGTTGGATGTTTTTCTCAACCTTTACCTTTTGACATTATAGACATCTGACTATATAATCAACCACCCCTTTCTTCATACCTGGAAAAAATTGTCGACTCTTTACAATTGCAATTGTTTTTGCGTATCTTGGGTGCCCAACATAAGGAACATTATGCATTTCTCTTATCACTATATTTTTCATCTCCTAATATTTGGGCACATATACTATGCCCCTGTACATGAGTATTTCATCATCTCTTATCTCATAATCTTTAATTCTTTGTTGTAATATTTCTTTTGTTTGTATATAATGTTGATCTAATTTTGCAAATTCCAAAATTTGATCTTTAAAATCATATTTATACATGATAATGGTTGTATCATGCATCCCATGTAGACTCATGCTAGGTGCATTAGCTACCTTGTTCTCTTTTCATTTGATATGTTCTATATAAAATTCATACTCACCAAGGAATTCGAACCATCTAATTTTTTTGGCATTCAAAGTTGGTTGTCCAAACAAATATTTTAGACCACTATGGTCTGTCCTCAACTCAAATATATTTCCCATAAGATAATGCCTCCACATGTTCATGGAATGAACTATGGTTTCCAATTTTAAATCATGTGTGGCATAATGTCTCTCATGTTCCTTCAAATTCCTTGGATCATAGAAAATAACATGCTCATTTTGGGTAAGGACTCCACTGATCCCTTCCTTGCATGAATCAATGTACATAATCAAATATTCATTTGGGTCAACAATATTCAAGATAGGTTCACTTGTCAATAAATTCTTCAAGTGTTGAAAAATTTGTTCACATTCAAAGGTCCACTTGAACTTCACACCCTTCTTTTGCAAAGAATTGATGGGTTGTGCAATCCTTGAAAATACTTCAATAATCTTTGATAATATTGTACGATCCCCACGAATAATCTCACCTATGAGGAATTATTTGGTATTACCATGCCTCAATGGATTTTATCTTCTCAGGGTCCACCACTATCCATTCCTTTGAAATAACATGGTCCAAATAATGTATATGAATATGAAAAAATGAGCACTTGCTAAACTTTTCTTAAAACTGATACTCCCTAAATAGTTATAGCACTATACTCAAGGAATCACAGTATTGTTCAAAGTTTGAGTAGATAAGTATGTAATCTAAGAGAAAATGAGAAAAATCATTAATCCACCATCAACACTCTAAGATACCATCCCTTTCGGCATCACATGCAAGTGGGTGAAGTCTCACCTGAGGTACCTATGGGGACTGGAGGAACCAGGTTTCTGCAACCATGAAGGGATATGAGGAATTCATTCTTACTAGTCTACTTAAAATTCATTGATTATACCATTCATTATGTGCACAGAAACATAATAGGATATAAAAAATTCATATTAATCATTCATTCACTAAATACACGCAATAACTAGAACAGTAAACAAAAATAACAACATACACAAAGACATCATATTTAATGTGGTTTACCCCAAACTGGGCTACGTCCTAAATGGAAGGCTCTTATTTTATTATTCATACTTATTACTTACAAAAGGTGCATATTGTTCTCATACATGATATCTCAACATAACCCATCACACCCTTATGGTTCACACATACCATGCAAACTTGGCTCCCAATTCGTACTCTCCAAAAACATCTCTCTTAGTTCCCTTTTACCCCAAAATCCTCACATATTTATACTTTTAAATTAGGGCTTAGCCCATTAAAAAATGGACCAAAATACTTAATGACTTATAAAAAAATTCCTCCTTTCACACATTGCTCCTGAAAATGTGCTAACTACCTTCCTTTCTTCCACAGGTGTTTCTCCTTAGCTGGCTTGTGGTGCGGTTTTCTCCTGAATGATTCCCAAAACTTTCCCCAAAATGTATTGCTCTAGAAGGACCCCAACACTCACACATGGATTGTCCCCATCCACGTCATTCCTTCTTCCATGTATCCATGAACTTCTGGAACATTTCTCTTGCAGTTGCAACCTTTTCCTTTACTTGTGTTTCCTGCTACAAAATTTACTCTATTGTCTCTACAATAATGTAGGTCTTTAGTTTCTCTGCATTCTCTTGTAATTCCTTCCTCACGATGTCTTGCACTGCTACAACTTCCTCTGTTACCCAAAACACTTCCTCTTGTAGTGTCTCGATCTTCTGTGTGTGATCATGGTGTTCTTCTCTTATTAGGCTTATGTCTAAGTACAACTTCCTATTCTCCATGATTGCAGTCATGTTTTCTATTGGTGATAGAGTGCTCATCATCTCTTTAAAAAATTTCATATCCTCTAGCACAGCTTGCAACTTCTTCTCTATTCCTTGCAACTCTACATGTTTTGTTAGTTGGTTCCATACTTGTGTTCTTTATTCATACAATTTGGAAAAATCCTCCTCCAAACTCTTAGTACTTTCCACTCTTGTCGTTGCTATATTCATCTTTTTCTCACTTTCCTCAGGTGGAGTGCTTGGTGTCATGCGTTCTTCTAAGTTTAGTATATTCACGTGAAATTCTTGAATGGATTCAGTAATCTTTGACACTTATTCTTCAAAAGGAGTATCAAATTCCATTGGTATCTCTGGAAAACTTGTGTACACTTCCTGCACTGTGTTTTTCAACCTTCCTTCTCTTTGTTCAGCCTCATCGCATCCTATAATAAATATTTTGCATTCTATATGCAAGGCCTCGATATCATTTGTCACTTTAGTCAATTCCTTCGCCGTTGAATCTACGCACAAATTTATCTCATGCATAACACTTATCTACAAGCCCTTTAATATATTCATTGACAATTGTGACAAGACTAAGTTTGTTGGCGCAAGATTGATTAGACCAAGGTCCTTCTCAAGTTAACAACAAAAGGTACTGTGTAGTCTAGAGAAATGGCATTTTCATCTCCTCTGAAGAGAAGAAGTCTCACCCGAAGCACGGATAAGACAAAAGGATAGGGAAGGAAAAGGAGATTACTTAGTAGGGTTCATAGAACCTTCAATATTCATCTTGATCTTGTGCGAGAAAAACTAACTACAAAGTATATCAGAATTCATACACTCAGGAGCTAAAACTACTTAGGTTGTGGAAAAAATTCAAACAGGAAAACATCATGAGGAACTTATGAAGCAAACATAAGTATTGTAAAGACATAGTGAAAAAGCCTAAATACAAAAAGACGCAACATATTTTGAAATTTTGGAGCCTTCTTCATATATTATCTTCAGATCTTTCCCATTTACAATCTCACAAATAAAATTTGGTTCTCTGTTACAGAATCCTAGCTCTGGACCCATGTCGCAGGGCTCTATTTCCCAAAATGGTGTACAAATTACATTTACAGAACTCAAACCGACATATTAACAGTAACAACAACATGAAGACAACAACCCTTTACAATCATGATCGAACCACCTTTACACTTGTGATACCAGCCTTTACACTTGTGATACCAAATTTTACACTTGTGATACTAAGCTTTACACTTGTGATACCAACCATTTTACAATCATATCCATCCATATATATAATCTAAGTGTTTTCTTTTGGATTTGAGATCACATTCTTTCTTGTTCTATTGCAACTAATTTTTCCTTGCTGGCATTGCGTTGTCCTTTTCAGAACCGATTTTTGTTACTCTCCCTTTCTCTACTGTCCAACTTCCTCTATAGCTTGCACATACTAGATAAAAAATGGGACTGTGGACATTCTTTCACAGCTTCTCATCCAAAAACGAAGGGTCGAACAAGCTCTGACCACAAACCTTGACTCACCCTCGAGTCAAGTACTCGGTTCTTTTGCATCTTCCAGGAGAAATTGTTGCTTTCCCTTGTACTCATTTTCCTCTTTATTTTTATCTTCTACTTGATCTTTCTCTTCTTCTGCCTCTTCAAATGAAGGGCCCAAATCTGGGACCAACTCCAAGGTCTGCTTCTTAATTTCTTGAAAGATCCCAACTTTATACTGCCATTTCTTGGCAAGGAGTGAGGCCTTGGAGACAAAATGTTGGGTCACATCTATGATACACTCCTTGTTATTGGACACAAAAAAAGAGTTCCATTCAGAATTTGTTGTCACATTGACTTGATTCATTTGCATATAAAATTTCTGAATGACAGGTCGGAAGTCACACACTCCTTCTTAGTTACGGATTGTGCCTGAAATAGAGCATCCAACTCATTGTCTACTTGCTAGATCTGGCCAAACTTCTATTGTTTCTCCATTGGATCCATCGTAGCTGCAACTTATTCATTCAACACCTAGATTCTAGTGTGCTTGTCCTCCAAGGTTTGGTTTGACCTAACAATAATGCAAATGAAATCGTTGAATTCTCTAAAAATCTTTGTGCACTCAAGTGTGCAGTTATGTAGTGCTGATCGGGCATTGTTTCCTTATAGCACTATCTTATCCATCTTCTCTTGCATCTTCCAAGGCTTCTTCTCTACTTCCTATTGAGTATTCCACAATTTCAATTCTAGGTGCTCAGTGTGAATGGCCAATTGTGACCATGCTCCTTGGACTAGTTCAATCTAATGCTTCGGATCTCTTGCACCATTGGCTTCTGGAAGTTGGGGTGTGACCTTCCAAATTTTCGACCAGGCTTCATCAAGAATTTTCTGAACTCTTTCCAGCCTGTGCTTGACCCAAATATTCACATGTTCTTCTTGTTTTATGCATTCTTTCACAAGGAGTGATTCCTCCCTTGCGAACTCTGTAGACCTCTCTGCCTGGTGGAGCCTCTGCTCCAGTTGATCAGTTGATTCCCTGATAATTCCAACTAAGTGTGTTACTGGACATTGTACAAGGTCATTCAATGAAGGGGTTGCATCCTTGGGTGCTCGGACCTGCAGTGGAAGTCCACTGGACTTTGAATGTTCAGATGGAGTCTCTAACTCCTCCAACCCTATGGATGGTCCTGGCACAAGCCTCAGCCTCAATGTTGATGGAAGGAGTTTCAAAATCTCTATTTTGGCCAAGCAAAGTTGCAACAACTCTATGCACTATTGAGGGTTTTGGATAACCAAATACATTTTTTCTTGTGCAGATGTTGCGCTCTGCCCAGAGGTTGACTATGGTTCCTTCGAAACCTCTAGTATCTCATTCTTTTGGCATGGCCCCACTTCCATAGTTTCACTTCCCATGGCACCCTCAACCTTGGTCGTTGAGGAAATGTGATGGGGACTTTGAGATTGTGTCTCCTCTACCATTTGAGTGTCCTTCTATAGAACAAAAGGTACAATTTACTGGTCCTGGGCATTAGTGTTCAGGCTAGTTAGCTGCAGTCACTGCTTAGATAATTATGGGTTTGGACCAGGAACTTCTGGTCCCTTCTCGGTTAACTCAGGGCTTGTTTTTGGGAGTTATAGCTCAAGTATTTATGGGGTATCAAGTTGCATGGGCTCTAGACCAGTGGTTTTTGGGGGTGGAAATTGGGGTAGTGGTGGTGATGGAGGGTTCTTCGTGATAATGGTAGGTGGAAGGGTGTTAGGCTCCGGGTCATCCTGAATATGAATGATGGGGGTTGCAAAGACCATTGAGAGAGTGTGGGGGATGATGAATGAAAGGGTTTTGGGGTTAAGAACTTTTCTCAGTGATACTCATGTTCTGAACTTCTTAGCCATTGGTTTTCTAATGAACGCAGTGCTTAGGATCTCATCGACATCCTTACCTATCAATAGGGGTTACTCTGGAAGCTACAAGAATATCGAAAATGTTATTTTCTTCCACTCTAGTGGTTGTGTCTCCTCCTCCTCTTCATAGTTCGTCTATACCGATGCTTATTTCTTCAACACCTATGATCCTGAGCTTGGTCCTACCCCTACTTTATTTCCTTTCTTCTTCAATATCTTGGCAGAAAAAACATAGTGCATTCGTGACTTGCACAGGTTGTGTTTAACTCCCGACCACAACATTACCTCTTTGTTGAAGGCCTCCTCATCTAAGTAGAATGGAAACATCCTTGAGTGGAATTCCTCCCTATTGGCATACCTCTTCCATACAAACGTATGGTGTTGGTTCATGTTGAAGGTGATGTTCCTCGTGTTGCAGTTGAGGAACTCTTGCAGAATGAACAACCTCTACGTTGCATCGATGAGACTGTTCTACCACTTGGAGAACGTCGTGTTGTTGAAGGCCCTATTCCCCGAGTCTAGCCTAGAATGCCAAGACTCAAACATATTTGCAAGGCGCTCCTTTTCTGCTAGCACCAACAGTCTATTAGCGGGTGGCATCAACTTGAACATTGTAAATACCAACAACAGGTATCCATATGTGAAGGTTCCTCCCTTCTCCCAGGCTTCCTTGCAATCCACGAGTATTTCCTCCAGTAGGTAACTACAACAATTGAATACAGCGCCAATGGTACAAATATCCGCCACTGATAATGCATCCAACATGCATTCTCCCTTGTAATATGAACTCATGAATTTGTTGGCTATGATGTAGTAAGAAATCCTAATCATCTCTAGTAGTATGGGGTCGATTTTGGCTATGCACCCCCCCCTCTGTGTGTGGAACCTTTCATAGAGGTTGGGATCCCCTTTATTTTTTTTGTGCTTACTAAGACCCTGTAATCATTTGGACATGTCTTCACCCTCGATGGATAGTTTTGTAAGCTAGTGGATGTCTTTGGCATGGATTGGATACTGCCTATCCACACAAAGACTTCTGTTGTGCACCCTGGTGATCAGGAACTTGGTGCAATGCACAACATCGCCAGTGGTACCAAACACTGGTAAATATCTAAGGTTCATGATAGTTGAGTTAAACAGGTTGATAAATTCGGGCTTTGGCATGAACTGGATGCCTCCCAACTCATCTGGAGCAATACTCCAGAAGACGTCTATGTTCATCTAGGGGAACAAGACTTCATTTGTTAAGTGGAGATCAAGGAGCTTGAACTACTACACCTTCCCCTTCAGATCACCCATGACCTTGACTCGGGGGTCAAAGAGATCATCTGGTACCGCGTCTTTGTAAACGATGCTTTGGATTCCTGTAGATGTCGACATTGTGGGTTCTAGTACTGACTGTCGTAGATTAGGAATTTGTCTCCTTGTGAAAATACTTTAGTATTAATGTGTCTGTCATGTATTGTAGCACCCCAGGTTTTTAACCCCCATTATAAATAATGTATTGTTACAATGCTGAGAGGCGAGAGTGCCCAAACAATTATTAAAAGACCAGTGTGTCCAAGAAATGTAATGTTTTGATTATTATTAATAATAAATACATTGATGGTTGCTAAATGAACAAGTACTAGAGATATAAAGGGATATGATTCCACACGAGAGGGGGATTGAGTGGAGGAATGTTTATTTCCTATTTTAATTACTCTTTTTCTAAGGGAGTGGATTAGTTACATGAGATTCTTGGGGGAGGCCAGGAGGTTCTTGATTCCCCAAGAAATACTTAAACACACCCCTAAACTGTTGGGGGGGTTGGTTTATGGATCATTCATTCATTTTCTCGTTCTCTCCTTCATTTGATTATGAGTTCATTCACTTTATCACTCATTCATTCATCCTGTCCTTACCTATCACTCATCGATCCATCCTCATCTACGTCTTGGCTTGGGAAAGGAAAACAAACTATCGAAGAGTAGCCATGGTATTGTTGGATTTAGTAGTCATTGGTGTAATCTAGCTATGACTTGAGGCCTACATGTCTAAGATGCGTTGGCCCATGTCTAGATTTTTTCACAGCTGCAAGTCTTGAGAGTTCCAACATTGAGATGATGCACCAGTTGCGCTGGAGCCCTGGAAGGAGAAGGATTTCCTGAGGACTGCATGGTAGAGAAGGGTGGAGGTCCATTCTCTTGGGTGGTGTAGGCTGCGTAGAAGACAGTTGGGTACTTGTACTATTGTGAGTGTTGGGAAATCCTGTGAGAGATTGAGTGATGACTAGTTCGGGAAGCCAATTAACACTCTAGAACCATCCATGTGAATTCATATCCTTGGCTTGGGGGTGACACTGACGTTGAGATTTGGAACAATAGTGTCTACGGTTGGGTGGAACATCCTTGGTCTATAGCAAGTTGGTGTCATATTTTATAAAGATAAGTGCTCTCTGTTATGGTATTAATTACTTGTATATGAATGTATTTCGTTGTGTATTTACTTATCGTTTAATTGAATCTTTAGAATATGCATGTTTGTTTCTTATTGTTGTGCATGTTGTTAGATCTTTTCTTTTATGCATCTTTATTAATTTAAAAAGGTATCAGTAATAGAAAGAAGTCCCAGGGTGGGCTTGAAGGTGGAGTACCCCAACCTGTGGGTGGTCGATGTGTGTTAAAGATTGGTATCAGAGCTTCTATTTGAAACACCAGGCTTCATTGTTGAGATTGAATTCTGACCGTGAAGTTGAAAGGCTCAGGAGGAATGGTATTGCAGAATCTATGCAGGAGCTAGAACATCATATATTATTTCTAAGGATTCGAAGGATCGTGATCGTCCATTTCAAATTTGGGAGTGATCACCACTATGGGATCAAGAGATATTTGGGATCGCTGGATTGGAGGTAACATGAACAAGGGTCGTCCGATGAGGGAGAAGAAAAGGTTAAGTCACAATTGTCAGATCACATTGTAGAGAAATTGACGGTGGGGAGGCATTTCAGGGATCGGGAAGAAAATTAAAATTTACGCAAGTTGTGATCCCGCAATCGCTCAAGATCGTTGATCTTGATAGATCAAGATATCAATGGTGAATATAAATCCCACAACGAATGAGCATCGTCACTTTGCAGAGATTGGCAGGGAAATTAAAGAGTGAGCGATTTGAGTCTCCGCAATCACTTGTGGCCATTGATCTTCAAGAAAGGGACATGTTTTAGGTGAGTTCATACTTCAGGAGGAAGAAAGAATAAGTTGAGGGAGAAAAGGACTCTCAAAGCCCAAAGCTCTGAAGAGATGGAGTAGATCTAGATTGTTGATCGAAGTGGACACGTGGCAGGAGATCCTACACTCTGGAAGATAACCACTTTAGAAGAAAGACAGATGCGAAAAGCTAGAACTTTTGAAGGCCCGAAGCCCAGAGTTCATCTGGACCATCCATCAACAAGAACACATGACACCAAATCTCTCAGTTTGGATACTTAGTGCTACAACAGGTTTTGTAGAGAGAAGCACTAGTGAAAGAACTACCCGAAGTCCCGAAGTAATTGAGTACCATTGGTCTCAAAAAAACAAGAACTGTTGAACTTTGCAGCAGTATCTCCCGAAGTCCTGAAGTTTGGGGTTAATATGAACTGTCCGATAAGGGAGACACATGTCGACATATTGGCCAGTTCGGGAATTCAGATTTTGGGAGAATTGGAAGTGTGCTTGTTTGGAAACTCCCAAATCCTAAAGAGTTGAATTGGTAGGACATGATGACGTCACCTGGAGGTGATATGAACCTCAAAATGCAAGTGTAAAATATTCCAAAGCCATAAATTTCTAAGTGAGGTGGCTCACGGACGTCACTTGGGATGGCGTGGAAACATGGGATGTGTGCCACGTGTCAGTGAGTTTTGAACCTATGGAGGATTGAAATGTTGGTTATAACGTGACACATGTCACCCACCTGATTGGGCCACGTGTTCGCTTCTAGTATTTTTCCATGTGGTGACAGATCGTGCAGTTCGGAGACTGGGCAGGTTGGAGGAAAAATATTTGATAGTTTTCGTTGGATCGAGAACTCTCGAAGGCCCGAAGCCCAGAGTACATATCAACCATTGATCTGTGATAGATATGCGTCGATGGATCTCCGAATTCTAGTGAAATAAATCTGGGAGAAAGCGAATGCAGAGAGTTTGAATCTCTCGAAACCTGAAGAGTCGAAGTGATTCATAGTCGTCAATCTATGAGAGGATATGCGTCGACAGATCGTGAACTCTAGGTGAATGTTTTTTGAGAGGAAGAAAGAGGGGGAATTTGAGACTTCTAAAGGCTGAAGTCCCAAAGTGGACTAGAGTCATTGATTGAAGGCGGATGCATGGTGCCTGATATAGAACTTCAGGTACATAATACTCTGGGGAAAAGAGAAGGTCGAAAGTGTCAAACTCTCAAAGTGGGGAGTCCCAAAGTGGATCTCAATTTTTGATAGTGGATGAGGACGAGGACCGTTTATCTAGTCCTGGCTGAATTTTCCGAAGTTGCGAAGTGACAGGAACGATTTGGTCACAGTTTCGAGCCATGGTCACCTGGGGAAGTGGTTTGAAGGGAGTGCCTATGCATAATTAAATTTTGTATCAGAAAAGGGATATCATGAAAGTGTTATACGATGAATATTGATACATATATGCTCTTCATGAATTGAGAAGAAAAAGGACTTGTAACATGGTTTGGAAATTTTTGTTTATCATATGCATAATTCTAACAAAATGGTCACTTGCACATTTTACAGAATTAAGAGATTAAACATATCATATTAGAATGAATATTCGAGAGATGGGAGAAGGTGAGGAAGCCTCTAGACATGAGAGATAAGACAAAGGCTAGAATATCAAAGTTGGTAATGCAGATACAGAGACCAATGGATGCAAGGGATCAAACTCAAAACAAGAGGAAGAAGGAAGGTTTTGTGAAAGAAGAGAGGATCATGGAAGAGATGTTTATTCAGAAATTTCCAGCAGAAATCATAGACACCACTCACCTCCTTACTCAAAAATAAATTTTTATGTATCGAAAGATTCCATAAGCAGTTTAGAGGTATCTCCTATTAGGCACCAGAGAAGGAGACAAGAAGTGGACAATTTGCAAGGAGAGTTGAGGAAGTTTAAGACACCCTCCTTTGATGGTGAAAAAGAAAGGGAAGATGATACCGAAACATGGTTTCTTGGACTCAGGAGGTATTTTCAATTGCATAACTATTCGTCAAACCTAGAAGCCAATATTGCCACCTACCATTTACATGGGAAAGTTGCAATGTGGTGGGATCAACTGAAGTAAGTTAAACATATTAATGAGAGTAGGATCACTTGGAAGAGGTTCAAGAAGTACTTCCAGAAGGAGTACCTCTCAGAGTATTTCTATGACAAGAAAATGCAAGATTTCTTTGAACTCTGGCTGGGAAGCATGACTATGGCAGAATATGAGAAGCAGTTCTTGGGATTGTTAAAATATGTCAGGTTCATTGATGATGAAAAGGTGAAAATACAGATATTTCTAAGTGGAATTCCATCCTTTTATAAAGAAAAGACTAGGTATGATGATACCAAGACCTTGAATGAGGCCATCAGGAAGGTTAAATACTTGTATGAGCAAGGATAGGGAAGATAATCCCTACATAAATCTTGGAAGGATAAGAAGAAGGAGAAGTATGATCAGAGGAGAAAATGATTCAAACCTCCATTCATTAAGAATGAGACTAATAGAAATCATCAAGATCAATATCCTAAGGGTGAATCCAAGAAACAATACTCCTTTGGAAAAAGGGGAAGACCACCTATCCAATGTCAGGGATGCAAGGAAGATCACATGTACAAGGATGTCCCACACAAAAAGGACAGAGTGAAGACTGTGCACAACTTCCAAGAGGCTACAATAGTTGAAGATATGGGAAGAATCTATTCATCTTTATATGATCGACAAGAAGAGTACCAGTCCAATATGATCGAGGTGGAAGGTAATATCATAAATCATCATGTTTCTATTTTAATTGATTCAGAAGTAAGTCATTGCTACATTGATCCTAAAATAGTGGATAGATTACATTTGGAGAAAAGTAAGCTTGGAAAATCAAGTTTGGTTCAGCTAGCCACTGGAACCAAAATGAGAATCCATGATATGGTCAGAGGATGTTCCATAAGTCTTAATGGTGTGAATACAAATTTTGATCTAAAGATCATATCATTGGGGTGTTATGATATTATAATTGGAATGGATTGGATGGAAAAGCATCATGTTGTCCTAGATTGTCATGGAAAGACATTTACATGTCTTGATGGAGATGGAAAATAGAGCAATGTGAAAGGAGTTCCAATATCCATCTCTATAATAGAGATTTCAGCATTACAACTAAAGAGATGTTTTAGGAAAGGATGTCAATTGTATGCAACTGATGTGGAAGAGCCAAAAAATACAAAGGTGGCAAGCTTTGAACATTTCTCGATGCTATAATAATTAGAGGATGTATTCCAAGAAATACCAGGGTTTCCACCAAAAAGGGAGATATATTTCTCTATTGATTTAGTGCCAAGATCTTCCCCAGTGTCCAAAACACCTTATAGAATGAGCACGCCATAGTTAAAATAATTACAAATGAAGTTGGAGGAATTGTTGAAGAAAGGGTACATACGTCCAAGTGTTTCACTTTGGGGAGTACTAGTACTTTTTGTGAAAAAGAAGGATGGAACCTTGAGGTTGTGTATTGAATTTCGACAACTGAATAACTATACTATAAAGAAAAAGTATCCTCTAACCAAAATTGATGACCTCTTTGATCAACTAAGAGGAGAAAAACTATTTTCGAAGATTGACCTGAGGTAAGGATACCATTAGGTAAGAATCAAAGAAGAGGACATTCATAAGACAACCTTTAGGACCAGGTATGGTCATTATGAATTTGTAGTGGTGCCATTTGGATTGACCAATGCACCAATTGTCTTTATGTTCTTAATGAATGGCATATTAAAAAATTATTTGGATAAGTTTGTCATAGTGTTCTTGGATGACATACTTATCTATTCTAAGTATGAAGAGGAGCATGGACATCACTTAAGACTAGTATTTCAAGTGCCAAGAGAACATCAGTTGTATGCCAAGCTCAGTAAGTGTTATTTTTATCAAAAGCAGATCCATTGGTTAGTACACATTATTTCAGAGAAGGGAATAACAGTAGATCCAGAGAATATTGAAGCCATTAGAGGATGGACAACACCCATAAATGTGTCAGAAGTTATATATTTTATGGGGTTAGCTGGTTACTACAGAATTTTCATAGTAGGGTTCTTTAAGATTGCCCATCCCATCAGTTCTTTGCAAAAGAAGGGAACTAAATTTGAATGGACACCTAAGTGTGAAGAGAATTTTAATCTATTGAAGGAATTACTTATTAGTTCACATGTATTATAGATCACTGACCCAAATGAAAGTTTTGTGGTATGTACAGATGCATATAAGGAAGGAATTGGGGGAGTCCTCATGCAAAATGGACATGTCATTGGTTACGAATCCATAAATATTAAGGAACACAAGAGGAACTATGCCACACATGAATTGGAGCTTGCTGCCATTGTCCATGGCTTGAGGATGTGGAGGCATTATCTCATGGGGAAGAGATTTGAATTAAGGATAGACCACATTGGCCTGAAGTATATCTTTGAACAACCAACCTTGAGTGCCATAAAAACAAGATGGTTGTAATTTTTAAGTGAATATGACCTCGATATCAAGCATATCAAAGGAAAGGAGAATAAATTTGTCGATGCACTTTGTAGAAGAGTGCATCTCGTGCATTCTACTGTTGCTAGTATGCATCAGTCAGACTTGAAGAGTAGAATTTTAGATGATCTTGTTATAGGTCAGCATTAACTACAGGTAAAGGAAAGCTTATAGCAACGAGATGTACAAAAGAAAAAAAAAAGAGTATGAGATAAAGGAAGATGGATTAATCATGCATATGAATAGCTTCTATGTTCCTAGTTCTGGAGAAATGAGGAGTTTAGCATTAAAGAAAATGCAAGATGTTCCTTATGTTGGACATCCTGGTTACAAGAAAACAATTACAGCAGTAAGAAGTCAATTCTTTTGGCCAAGAATTAAAAAGGATGATGTTGATTACATCGCCTGATGTATGGAATGTCAGAAGGTGAAGGATGAGAATAGGCACCCAGCAGGTTTGCTGCAGCCATTACCAATCCCAGGGAAGAAATGGGAAGTGATAACCATTGATTTGATAACTAAATTACCCAAGACAACAAGGAAACATGATTCAACCATGGTGGTGGGTCAAAAATTAACAAAGGCTATTGATTTTGTTTCTATAAAGACAACACATACAATGGCTAATATTGTAGAAATTTACACGAGAGAGATTGCTAGGTTGCATGGGATACCTAGGACAATTGTCTCAGACAGAGATACAAAGTTTACCTCCAATTTCTAGAGGGGATTGTTTAAAGGATTTGATAGAAATCTAAAATTTAGCATAGCATACCATCCCCAATCAGATGGACAAACATAGAGGGTCAACTGAGTAATTGAATATATGTTGAGAATGTATGCAATGGATAAGACATCTAAGTGGGAATATTATTTACACTTGGTTGAGTTTGCATATAATAATGGGTATCAAGACTCATCGAGAATGATCCCATTTGAAACCTTGTATGGTAGAAAATGAAATATTCCAGTGAGTTGGGAAAACCCAACAGATAGAGTGGTACTTGGGCCAGAGTTTCTCAAGGATATGGAATACTAGATGCTTAAGATCAAGCAGAATTTGAAGGCAACTCAGAATAGACAAAAAGTTTATGCAGATAAGAACATGACAGCTAGAGAATTTGAAGTAGGGGAGCATGTACTTCTGAAAGTGAAGCCCAAGAAAATCTCTTTGAGATTGGGTAGTTGTACAAAGTTGGCAACCACATTTTGATATCCATTTGAAATATTGGACAGAATAGGGCCAATTTCATACATGCTTGCATTTCCTGCTTCCATGAATGTGCATAATGTATTTCATGTATCTTTACTAAAGAAATATGTACATGATCCTAACCATGCTATTGATTGGCATTAGATTCAGGTAGAGATAGACGGAGACTTTCAGGTTCAGCCAGTGCAGGTATTGGACAGAAAGGTCAAAATGCTCCAGAATCGAGTTATAGAGCTGGTAAAAGTTCAATGGACCTGATACGCACCTGAAGATGCTACTTGGGAGAATGAAGATGCCGTGCGGGAAGAGTACCTGCAAATTTTTGAATAAAATTTGATATTTTGATCTCTCTTTCATACATGCACTAAGGATAGTGCCAAAATAAAGCAGATGGGATGTAATACCCCGTGTTTTGAACCCCCATTATAAATAATGTATTTTTACAATGATGAGATGCCAGAGTGCCCAAACAATTATTAAAAATCCAATGTTTTGATCATTATTAATAATGAATAGATTGATGTCTTCTAGATGGACAAGGACTAGAGTTATAGGGGGTTATGATTCCACAAGAGAGGGGGCTTGAAGGGTTGAATGTTCATTTCATATTTTAATTACCCTTTTTTCTAAGGAATTGGATCAATTATTGAGCTTCTTGCAGGAGGCCAAAAGGTTATTTATTCCCCATGAAATACTTAAACCCGCCCTTGGACTATTGGAGGGGTTGGTTGATGGATCATTCACTCATTTTCTCGTTCTCTCCTTCATTCGCTTATGATTTCATTCACTTTCTCACTCGTTCATTCATCCCATCCTTACCTATCACTCATTGATCCATCCTTATCTGTGTCTTGGCTTGTGAAAGGAAAAAAAACTGCCGAAGAGTAGCCATTGTATTGTTGGTTGTAGTGGTTGTTGGTGTAATCCAGCCATGACTTGAGGCCTGCATGTTTGAGATGTGTTGGACTATGTGTAGATTTGTTCATATTTGTGAGTCTTCAGATTTCTAGCATTAATATTTTGGATTAGTTGCGTTGGAGACCTGGAAGGAGAAGGACTGCCTGAGGGACTACATGGTAGATAAGGGTGGAGGTACATTCTCTTGGGTGGTGCAGGCTGGGTAGAAGAGAGATGGATACCTGGATTGTTGTGACTGTTGGGAAATCCTGTGAGATCTTGAGTGATCACTGGTTTGGGAAGCCAAGAAACACTCTGGAACCATCCTTATGGATTCATAGCCCTGGCTCGGGGGTGATACTGTTGTTGATATTTGGAACAATAGTGTCTACGGTTGGGTGGAATGTCCTTGGTTTGCATCCAGTTGGTGTCATATTTTATAAATATAAGTTCTCTCTATTATGGTATTAATTACTTGTATATGAATGTATTTTTTTGTGTATTTATTTATCGTTTAATTGAATCTTTAGAAGATGCATGCTTGTTGGTTATTGTTGTGCATGTCATTAGATATTTTCTTTTATGTGTCCTTATTAATTTAGAAAGGTATCAGTAAGAGAAATAAGTCCAAGGGTGGGCTTGAAGGTGGCGTACCCTAGCCTATGGGTGGTTGGGGTGTGTTACAACGTGGCTGATTTGAGACCTTACCTTTTGATGGTTGGGAATCCTAGGGAAAATAATGATGGCATGTTCACGTATTGTGGCTTTATGGCTTAACTGAATTCAGACAGGGTAGCATAATAACAATAAAGGCTATGAATATACTGGGTTCATGTGAAACATGGACTCAGATTGTGTTCGGATTCATTCTCCCTCCAACCACAAAGGGGTCCCCATTGTTAGGACCACATATTGTACCCTTTTTGCCCATACTTTTTGCTATTATTTTACCCTTCATCACCTGCATTTTGACTTATACTATCATTTCATCTGATCATTCCAAGGTATACAACGACCTTTCTCATTACTTTATGCTTAATCCGTTTTGCATAATACTTTACATTACTTTTGAACCTAACCATTGATTAGAAGTGCAGAAGTGTCCATATTTGCAGAATAGTATTTCAGACCATTGCTGAAACACAGAACTGCCCAAGGGCACTTGAGAAACCCTTTATTGAAGTACGTCTGAAACACGGAGCTGCTTTACAGTCCGAGGATGCATATGCGAAACAGGCGACTACGATTCAATGCAGTCTGCGAAACACGGAGGCTGCTACCGCAGTCCGAGGATGCATATCTTGCAGCTCTGAAAGCGATTACGGTTCATGCGAGATGATGGCTGCAGGCCTTTCGGTTGAGAAGATCTTCGGAGACCGCAGGAGGAGGAGCCATACGATCGAAACAGTCCTGACTAGCGTTCGGCCGACCACAGGGACTTGCAGTGCGTTACTAAAAGCGAGCGTATGACTATGTGAGAGAGGCTGGATTTTACCCATTTGTAGCGACAAGATTCATCCGACCCTATTATTAGCATTTGGTTGCATAAGAATGGGACACCTATGCTGATTTAGAAGAAGATCCAATTCGATTGTGGGATCGGATCTTCCTTACAATGATTATATCGATGGGATTTCCCTTTAAATTCAAGGGAAATCACCATTGAGGGATCAATCTTTATGTGTGGAACTTCAGAGTCGCGGGACGTGATTAATCTCTCGATTTGTAATGTGGGTATTTCCAGCGGATGTTGGGCAGAGAGTACTTTGATAATTAGATCTAAGTTTTCCGTTCGGGGAATCTTGTGAAGGGAGGGGACACCTTCTTCACAAGATTCATCCATAAATTAGAGATGTGATTGTTTAATTCTTGTTTATATTTTGTTTGGCTGTATTTGCTGAAACACTGTTCGATGGATTTTTGCGTCTTTGAAACACCTCTTTTGACTCACATTTGATTATTGAATGAAATTGTAATTCTTTTTTATCGACAATCTTGTGTTGTGATTCTATGTTAGCAAAGGTATGATTAAAGATTCACACTTACGCAGAATGAGAAAGGGGATTAAAATATCGGACCCTCACAGTAGAATTAAGTTTCTGCCGATTAGAGTGTTAGACCAAGGTTTGGATAAAGGTTCACGCTTCGGTGGAAGGAATCTAGCCATCTTGACCTCGGTAGACCTCTTTTCCCTGCAGTTGTGTTAGCCCGATTTGGTTAAAGTCCACCTTTCGGCCGGAAGAGTTGCAACACCTTGTCTTACATTAGAACTCCTTTTATCCTACCAAGTGTGCTAGCCGGAGATTTGGTTAAAGGTCCACCTTTCGGCCAGGAAGGGATTTATCTTACCTTGTCTTAGCCAGAACTCCTTTTATCCACAAGTGTGCTTGCTTGAGGAGATTTGGTTAAGGTCCACCGCTTTCGGCCGGAAGGGGCGCAACACCTGTCTCTGCAAGTCCCTTTTCTGCAAGTGTGCTAGCCGGGGCTTGGGAGTTAATTGTCCACCTTTCGGCCGGAAGGAATTTTGCAACACCAATGTACGTAGATCCCCTTTCACCTTTGCAAGTGTGTTAGTGGAAGTGGATTAAAGGTCCCTACTCGGAAAGGAAGAACCAAAACATCCTACTCAGCAATACATTCTGTGTTAATGTTGGGTTAGAGATCTACAGCAGAGCAGAAGGAATCGGTGCCTTGTTCTCGTAGACTTCAATCTCACAAGTGTGCTTCTAAGCGAGTAAGGCCCAAAGGTTCACAGCAGATAGGAAGACTAAGTGCTTTGTTCTCACGGTAGATAGAGCTTATTGTTTTGCATTATTGCTTTCATGAAGAGTGTTAGACTGAGTCTCTATTTGAGAGAGTAAGGGTTTGTTCTCGTTACAAGATAGTTGTTCTTACCATTGCAATGTTATTTTAAAGTATAATCCGAGGACTATAAATTGAACTATAAAGAATTGCAATAGGGAGATCTCTTTCTGTGATACAATTGAGAACTAGGTTCATTTCAACAAGTTAGATAGAATGATTTCTTTACTACAACACCAAGTGCTTTTGGAATTGAGCATATATAGTGCTTGTGACTATCTTTGAAACAAAAGAATTCCACGGGTTGATAATATTTCTTTACTACAACACTAAGTGCTTTTGGAATTGAGCATATATAGTGCGCAGCTATCTTTGAAACAAAAGAATTCCCTGGGTTGATAATTTATGTTCCACTTGGTTGTTTGAAATTAATTAAGCAATTATAGTGACCAACACCCATCATATTAATGACTATCATTAATGGGTTCTTTTATGCTTTTGATCCTACGTTGCTAAGTAAGAAATTTTCTATAAGACAACACTTAAACATAAAATGAAATGAACTACATGTCTCAACGCAACACTGCACATGTCGACTTTATTAACTAAATTTACAGAAATTGCAGAAAACTCAAATCTAACTACTATACATGCTCCTTTAGACTAGAGAAAAATCCTTTAGCTTATTTCTAAGACATATAGGGTTTCAGGCGAGTGCCATTCACCCATCCTGGCCGCAACATACCATCCAGTTGCACAAGTATGACTGCTCTTGAAGGTCATATCTCAACAACTATAAATGGTCCCAACCAATGCATGCACAACTTTCCTAGATGCTTCTAGTACGGACTGTCATAGAGTAGGACCTTGTCTCCTTGTGCAAATACTTTAGTCTTAATGTGTCTGTCATGCCAAGATTTATGCCTTGTTTTTTGGCACAACACCCCTACCTCAGCAGGTTCTGCATGACCTCCCAGTCTTAGGATCGTTCTTAATATTCCCCTTGAGTCTAATTGACTCTTTGATTCCTCTAAGGAATATTCAATGCACCAGTGTTTATCCACAGGTCCTTTGGAGTTACACCTGTGCAAGAAAGAACTAAGCGCCAAATCTTTCCCACGTGACCACAATCTTCACCCGAAAGGGTATTTCGGGTTTTGTGACTTCGTGATCCATAATTTGAGTCCCTCTATCTCATCAATCCCCAAAAGTCTGAAATGGTCTAACGGGAAATTGATTCCTCCCTTGACTTAACTTAATGTGGCCTTCGATGCAATCTGGGCTCCAAGTGTTTTGGCACCTCAGGATTTAGTGTATCAACAAAATTCAATACAACAATTTTTTTCTTCCCGATAACCAAAATCGTGATGGCTTCTCGCCACAAATCAATCGCTCTACTCTTCCCCCGATCTGATGGTCTTGAATAAATCGGGACTTCATGAATCGGGAATTCGCAACTCTTGACTCTGAGTCACAACTTCTTCCACACCCCGAATTCTAAAATGATGAAACTCGAGCACATGATTAACGACTCTCATTGATCTTGATCCAACGACCACTATTTCTCCTTAACTTCATCCTTAATCCTTCTACTGATCTATGAGATCCAATGGTCTACAACACTCAGTACTTCTTCCTCAAAGTGTTTCCACCGTCCATCTAGACTTCCAATGCTCCTCACTAGCACTTTGGTGTCAACCCTTTTGAGATTTCTCTTTTACAGGTGACCTTGACCTTCATCTCCCTTTGAATACTTCAGAGGTTCTAACCCTCCTGAGCTTTTCTCTACTGCAAAATCAAGGCTTCAAAAGGTTTCTTGCATGCACTCCTTGCGATATCCATAAATATTCTCTGGCTATTTAAAATCTCCAACTCTGTTCACTCCCTTGCAACAACAGTTCTCCAACCTTTCCCCTCGGTTGATAGAGTCTAAGGCTTTAATTGGCCTGCGCACACCTTGCACATCTCTATGTGATACTTGCACTTCCACTGGTATGAGGACAACGATATTCCTCCTGATCTTTTCTGAGATGAAACTCAGAACCCTATCAACACACTCTATGCAGACCTTTCACTGCACTCCTTCCAGGAATTCTCAGGATGAGAAATAATTGAAACTCATACTTCTCTTCTCACCAGTGTTACCCATGATTTTGGTCGTCATGATGATGTATTTATGATGGTGTACTCAGGCTCTTCATAAGAACTTTCTCCTGAGAAAAGTTACTTTCATCTCTTCCCAGAAAACTCACTTTTGAAGAAGGTTCGCAGGATGCTAATACATTTGCCTGCGAGAATGACCCATTCTCGCAGGCTGCCTTAAGCAAGGGTGTGAACATCTCGCACTGTGTTGAACTTCTAGGGTGAAAAATCTTCCTAAAGCATGGAAAAAGATGAATTATCAATGCTTCTAGAAGAGAATCTTCTAGAAGGATGGGTTGCCATTCAAATGGTTATCCTAGTACTGGATTCCATGATATTTTGGGATCATTCTTATCCAAGTAACTAATTCATTATCTCCTATATATTGAGGGAATTCTCATGGAAAAGGTTAAGCAATATTCATTGGAGAATTTGTGAAAGACTTGTGTGAAGGACTCAGCATTGAACAACAGCTTGGAGACTCTAGCAAGTCTATTAAGAGGATTTGATCTTCTTCATGCAAGGATTGAGCAAGTGTGTGTGTCAGAGCCAAGATCCATCGAAAGGAAGTTTGCGACATCAAGGCTCAGGTTGTAAGCTTTACTTTCCATTAATATGATACAGTGGCATGTCCCTTTCCCATAAAGCTATTTCCACTTTATTGTGTAATTCCTTGATCATACACATAGGTTAACTGTTGAATATATTGTGCCATCTTCTCTTTGGTTGGTTTGTGTTGTCTTGGTTTGGACTTCACGAGAGCACTGGAGCGAAGCAAGAGAAACAAAGACCCTAGGAAGCGATAATAAGGTATGTTACTTGTTTCCTTCTCCTAGTTAATTCAATGGTCAAAACCTAGGGAAAGAGTCATGTCCTGTCTTGCTTTGTTCTAGATCCAGGTGGATCTACAGAGATCAGTTCATGTCTGCACCTACAGATTAGTCCAATAACAAAATTGGCGACTCCACTGGGGAGCAATCCCATTTTCTTTATGTCTTTTGGTGTTTTTCTGTGGGCATTTTCTCTGGTTTTACTTTTCTCCTGTCCTATCAATCTCTGAGTCTTCAGGATATCCTAAGAGACCCTCTGGGTCCAGAGGCCTTTTCAAATTTTTCTTCATTTTCCAAAATTTTGACTATGTTCAGACATTCTCGCACTTCACTTCATTGCATCCTGCAAGAACTGGTAGGGTTCACACTCTTCTTTTAGGTTTTAGTGTGAGGTTCTCCCACCTTGCTCAAGGGTCACCTATGAGAATCGGTGATTCTCGCACTGTGTAATACTACCAGCCTGCGAACCCCATTTTTCAAAAGTTTAGATTTGATTTTTTGTATTTCAACTGCCCAGATCAGTTTGATTGCCTCATAAGAGTTTCTTGGACCATTGATTGATGTCTTTCTTGTCTTCATTTGTGTGCATGAATAGTATTAGGATTTCAAAGCTCTTCTTGTCACTTTTCTCTTGACTTTCGTTTCTTGACTTTTCTTAGCAATACCATACTCTTTGATCTCAAAATCTAAGTGTGCTTGATTAGTTAAGGACCAGTGACCGAGGATCTACACATCCCTGGACAATAAGAAAGCAGAATTTCAATCACACATGATTGAAGTCGAAGGTATGATTAACAACCGACCACTTGTTATTTTAATTGATTTAGGGGCTAGCCATAGTTATGTAGATCCTAGAGTGGTGGAAAGTTTGCATCTAACGAGAAGCAAACATGAGAAGTCTTGGTTAGTGAAGTTGGCCACAGG